>JARACY010007019.1:0-11445 GCA_029255725.1 Scrobipalpa atriplicella
CTCGAGGGAGGGTTGGTACGGAAGCCTCTGTGAGTGAGTCCGACTCGCACTTGACCGTTTTTTTTTTAATGCATAAGTGCATGTGTATTCTATTATACCTACTTATATTGTCGTTTATTTTTAGAGCTACTCACCGCTACAATAATGTCTGACGAGGTTAGGTTTGCATCTGTCCCGTTTACAACAGGTGCGATTTCAGAAATGCCGTGCTGGAATAATTAACATCATCATTATCCACCACATTAATTAAAAGCATTACAATTTGGTTTTACGAAGATGAGCTATGACATGTAGCGTTTCAATTTCAACCCGGGTAGTGTCAGTCAACGTGTCGGTCGACACAAGGAGGAATTCCTCCTTGCTTGTAACTACACTATATCACATCACAGGCGAAGAAGTAGGATAGGTCCACTACGCATGGGGCTGTGTCCTTAGCGTACCTAGAATAGCAGTGCATTTCAGGCTTTTGGGTAAGATTTACCAAAAACCATATCATGGTTTTTTTCAAATAAAATATACGAGACGTAAGGGACAGCTTCCTGCAAGCCGATAGGGGTTTCTGAGTCAACAAAACTGAGCAACTCTCACAGCGAAAAATTTCAGAAAATTAAACAAAAAGTTACTTCCCCATTCAAATTGTCTACCTTCTGTTCTGAGGTGGTCATTTGGTATGGAAAAGTCATATTTTTTCATTTCCTTTAAGTTTCCTGTTGAAAGTTGTTCGCTGTGGTTGACTGAGCAATCCCTTTGAGGGAACTGATCAGTTTGCTGTCTCTTATATCTCGTACAGTCCTAATGTAGACGTCGTAGGAGGCGACCAGGATGCAGCATACGGCAGCCCCGGCGGTGGAGAAGAGTGTGAGGGGGCGTTTTCCGGTGTAGTGCACCAGCAACACGCACAGAGCCGAGCCGAAGATCTGCAGCAGCCCCAGGATCAGCGTCGCGTAGTATTTGTCTATTGGTGCCTCCAGCATCTGGAATATTGACACTGCGTACGTCTGCAGAGTCAGTAAATATAATAGATAGTTATTTTCAAAACTTCTGCGCAAAATATAAAGTAGGTAGGCGTTTTCTTTAAAAATGAAATTAATTCATGAAGTTATGTAGGTAAGAAGGTACTTGTCGAAAAGTTTTTTTACGAGTTTAAATTATTTTGGAACAATATCGAATCGGCGAGAGCACGACTAAACTAAATCTTGACTGTTCTCTCAGTCAGGATAGAAAATGACAGCAACCATTTTAGTCAAGATTTAGTGATTTTGTGCGCGGCCGAATTGCCCCCAAATATAATGATAATTTTATAGGATACTAGCTTTTGCCCGCGGCTTCGCTCGCGCTAATTTTGATGTTCTACCTACACTTATTTTAAATCTGGAGACACGGAGTGCCTCCGCCAAGTCGAGCTAGCGGGCACGACCATACCATCCTTTTCTCGAACCACTTCAGAGCACTTTTGACCCCCTGATATCCAACTTATAAAACGCAGAAGGCTCAAATTCTTGTAGCGAGCTCGTGAATGTCAGCGAATCTTCAAAATTTCAAATATGTATGTCTTATAGTTCAAAAGTTATAAGCCCACAAAGATTCCCGATTTCGTACCTCACGTAGGTAAGTAGGTAGGTAGGTACTCATTCATCAAAATGTTCTGGCACTTCCTACTGTTATAGTATCTTGAAATTCATAACATAGCTAGAAACAAGTACACATACACAGGGAAAAATTAAAAAAATAAATAATCGCGTTTAGATTATATTTTATTAGAAAAAAACTAAAAACAAGGTTTATTTGCGATTCTAAAAAAAGAATTTGTATGGAAGTACCACATAAAATGTATTTTTCGAACACTAAATATAAGTTTGTAAATAGTTAAAAGTAAATGGGATGTATTATTCTGCACTTTAAATTAAATGGAAGCAGCTAAAATAATAATGGCTTGAACTATAAAATAATAAAACAACTTTAACTAAATATTTTCACTTTAACAATAATGTTCTGCACTACAAAGTAATATTTTCCACTTCAAAAATAATAAATGCACTTTAACTGTGACAGTGACAGGTGCGCTTTTTTAGTCGGTGGCACTGGAGTGCGTTCACGCATGCTCCTAGGGGAAACCGTTAGGGGAAGATGAGGGAACTTGTCTATAGTTGCCACACCATTCTCGAGCTTATTACAACGAGAAAATTTCGCCAAATGTCATTTTTACATTAGTTGCTCTCCCCTAGGTGCATGCGTGAACGCACCCCTGGGTGGCACTAGTCCATCGCAGCGGTTATTTGACTTTTGTACGTTGGTGTGATTATTTGTTACAAATAAAGTGAAATGTAACATAATTCAATTTTAGTCCCGCGAAGATCGAATAGGTTATTTGCTCGGATTTGAGAGTTGGAGAGCACAAATCTACACAAAGTTCAAACATTCATACCCTTAAATGTAGTCTGCAAATTTTTACAAGATGTATATTCAAATTAATGTATTATTTACTACAATCATACACGTCCACTACATGCAAAATTAAATTGTACTCATTACAGTAAAAATCATTTTAAAGCTTAGCTTAGCATATCATAGTGCAAAATATTAGTTTTAAAGCTAAGCATATTATAAAATTTAATAACATAAACAAAACATCCAAAATAATTCATTTATAATTAATAACCTCCGAGAATATTACCCGAAATTGTACGATACCGGAGATATTTTCATTTATCATGTAGACCCCATCCCTACACATTTCTAGGAATAAAGAATCTATGTGTACCTACTGTTTGTATTGCTATACTCTGTCAGTTAATTTATTATATCTATTATTTTGTTTCCAACAAGAAAATCACACACGCATGAACACACAGTGCGGCTGGCAAGAGCGCCGATCGGCCGGGGGGCGCGCGCGCGTCTTGCGTCATATTTTTCTATTTCGCGTAAGTTTATACGCTTGATATCTTCTAAAGTATTGATCAAAAATATAGAGTGTAAAGGACATACATAATCTACGTTTAATGTTCAAGCCTAACAACATGTTTATTTGGATAAGAATTAATGCAGTATGTTCTTAAAATTGCTTCGTAAATAAGCCATCATTTCTCGTAAAATGTAAAGGATTAAAAATGTTATTGTGGGTTATCCCTAAGAGATAGACATATACCATCGCGGACTTTTTTGTCGACCATATTAAGGTGTACAATACTGTAGTATATTATTTTGATCTATCTCGTAGGGTTCAGCCAGCGTTTGCAATGTAAGCGCAAAAAAATGAGTTTATTTACGACATCACATTAGAAACTTCTAAAATTATCAGTGTTTCTCTACTAAATTATGCATGTATTATACATATAAACCTTCCCCTTGAATCACTCTATCTATTAAAAAAAACCGTATCCAGATCCGTTGCGTAGTTTTAAAGATTTAAGCATACATACAGACATACATACAGACAGCGGGGAGCGACTTTGTTTTATACTATGTAGTGATTATTACTTTTAAAGTGGATTTAATTATTTTCAAAGCTGAGTATATTTACAATGGAAGCCATTACTCTTATAGTGCGTTGCATTAATTTCATAGCTGAGTATATTTTTAAAGTGGAAACTATTACTCTTAAAGTGCGTTCCATTACTTTTAAAGCTGAGGTGGTTTAAGTGGAATGCATTATTTTTATAGTGGGAATATATACTTATACCCCTTTGATTTCTGCGGTATCTGCCTTAAAGTTCCTGCCTGCCTGATTGTATTGTAAAACTGGTTTCATACACTAATACTAATATTTATGATCTGAATACTCGCCTGCAATGTTGTCATTCCACTGAAATGTCCAACAAAAAACGCGTAAGAAACAAGGAAGAAAGGCAAAAGAAAGCTTTTCTCCGTATAATCGGACATTTCGTTCCATAATGTATCTTTATCACCTTCATGAACTTGTTCTGAAAAAACAAAACAAAATGTTAGTTAGATAAAAGATACACTTAAATATCAGATGTATGGCTCAGAATGTTCCAAATGGAGTCAGCTATCACCCCTTTCAGGCTTTGTACCTAGCTTCCAAACACCCTGTATAATATAGTACCCTACACCCAAAGTCAAGTGGCGTGATTATTTGTAACCTGAGTTTCGAGTCCAGGTAGCACTCAGTCGAATAAAAAAAGTTCCATCAAAATCGTTTAAAATAACAATCAATTGGGTACTTGACTGGGTAGGTAGCTTAATAAATTCAAAACATTTATACTTAAAACTGATGGCTAAAAATATTGTGGATTTCATTCATCATTTAAAAAAAAAATGCACATTTCGATTTTAACAATCGATTGATTTGAGTAGTCAATATTTACAAAAATGTGACGTCATAACTCACTATTTTCTTTCATACAAAAAAACGTTTTTGACATTTCATAAAAAGTTGCTGATTTGACTAGTTGGAAAGTAGCCAATTATTCAATTTCCTGCCTACACCCTAAGTCAGGTGGCGGACTTAGGGTGTAGGCAGGAAATTGAATAATTGGCTACTTTCCAACTAGTCAAATCATGATTATTTGTTATCCTAAGTTTGAATCCAGGTAACACATTTTAATTTTAATTTTAAGTTCTATGTATATAATCCCATGTTAAGATTGAGTACCTACATTAAATATAAATAAAATAAATAGGTAACATATAGTCAAATATAAAAGTCCCATTAAAATCAGTTCAGTAGTTTTGGCGTGATGTGGTAACATACAGACAGACAGACAGACAAAAATTCTATAAAACACCAATCAGTTTGCGGGAAGCTGAGATTTTTTACTACTAACTAGAATGGGCTTGCTGACTGAGAGAGTGGGAGGCTAGAAAAAATTCAAAATAAAATGTAAAAAATATACACATTTTACACACAATAATCGAGTAAAATATAGAATTTGGCATTGATTTGAGTAGTATTGCTTGCTACGTAATTGCTACGTTCCTCGCTTTGGAGAATCCGCTCGTTTCTTTTACTTGTCAAATCAGCAACTCGCGAGGTATGACGTCACTCCTCGTTGACTCCTCTTGGACTCCTCGTAAATACTTGAATACTCAAATCAACAACTTCTATATTTTTAACTTGATTATTAAATCTAAATGAGCGGTTTTTGTTAATGATGAATGAGACCCACAATATTTTAGCCATCAGTTTCAATTAAAAACGTTTTGAAATTTTTTTAGCCACCCAGGAAACAAGCCTAACAGGAAACTTGGAACCGGACTTTGCGGATACATTACAATACTCTGTCTTTCATTCATGGCATATGTTGAAAATATTGAGCAATTTTTGCAACGTTCTTGTGGTAGCTTAGCTTCAATGTATAACAAAAAATATGTATAACAAAAAATACGTTTAATAAAAAATAAGTACCTACAGCAAAGGTTCACGGTCGCAGTAGAACTATAGAAAGATAAAAAAATATTGAAATTTTAGCTTGATAATATAATTACGGTGGGTTTTCATCTTATTTTACCTGTTACCAACCCAGCATAACTGTATCAAATGAAAAAATGCATTTAAAAAATGCACTATTTTAAATCAAAAAAGCGTTTTCATCACACCTGTTCGAAAAAGGTTAATTGGCGTTAGGAGATAGCGGACGCAAAATATTTTTTTGTTCCCATGGGCATTTCTGTTTCTCCTCTCTGATTGGTCCACGTTCCACAGATTAGTTAGGTTAGAGTCGCTTGCTTCAAGGTTGAATGTAAAAAAAGCCTTTACACACCTCTGCATTATTATATCAACATAATGTATCAAGGAACTTGCGTTTAAAGCAAGAAAATAATCCCAAGGGATTTAAAGTTGTATGGAAATCCTTAATAGCCCAAGGGTTATTATGTGATTTGAATTTGGAATGTCATGTGAACTACTAAGAAAATAATTTTCAGAAAAAAAAAATATGGCTGTGTGTGTATTAAAACTGTTGCCACACTCGCCTTCTGCGCCTCCCGGCGAGTGTAAAAAGGCTGTATGACTAGTTATCTGTATGTGCTCTTTGCTTTGTATAAAAAAAAGAAACTAAAAAAAAGAAAACGCGGTTTGATTTTGCAAAAATTTTTCTCTCATTGATTATTACTTCCATTTCGTAAATTGTCGAGTGAAATTAATATTTTGACTCCAGAAGACATTGTGACTAGTATTTTATCGTATTTTGTTATTTATGTTGAATATGTTAAATACGATCAATTCGTTTTTTGGAAAAATACGTAGGTAGTGGATTGTGAACGTGAAGTGTAGTTCAGTGAGTGTGAATTGACTTTCGGATCTGTTGCTTCTGGTATGTTTTCAATATTTATTTATGTATCAATATTACATGATTAGGTATATTTCTGAGCTTTATTATCTTACAGACGCCTGCCACCGTCTAAGTAATCTGTGCAGTAGGTGTGTAAAATATAGTATGCTCCTCGGGAATAAATGTGTCTTCGCCTTGGGCAGACTTGAATCCCTCGCTACATTCAGGATTCTTGTCATAATTCCCTCGCTTCGCTCAGGAATTAAAGATTTAATTCCCTCGCTGCGCTCGGGAATTAATCCTAGAATCCTTCATTCCGCTCAGGATTCAATATGCTGCCCGTGACGTTAGACACTGCTTTATTCCCTCGTTGCCTAATATACTATTTAAAAAAACGGGTTGCACTCCGGGAGTGCCGGAAGAAGTGAGAACTTGAATATTAAAGATCTAGAACTCGATCGAAACCTTACCTGAATCCCTGAATAATAAATCAGTAAATTACTTCCGCCCTACCTTTAGCCAATGCTGCCCTACCTCAAATTCGACTCTAGCTACAGCCCTGAGTTGCTAGCCGTTTAGGTTCTCTGAAATCATGCGCATTTTTCTTTTCACTTAATATTTTCTATTTCTCGGTGACTTTCTTGGCTTTCGATTAGTGTTAGAGTCAAAAGATAATGACTTCAAGTATATCTAAAGTCTAAAGGTATGTAGGTACTCGTACTTTTTCTCGCAGGTATAGTAAAAAATAGTGTGTGTCCTGTGTGTGTGTCACACGGGGCCAAAAAAATTTGCTCTCGAGCGGCGTATATTGAATTCCTCGCTGCGCTCGGGAATAGTCGGGATTCTACTATAGAATCCTTCGCTTCGCTCTGAATTCAAAATCACACCTTCGAAGAACAAAATTTTGTTTTGGCCCCATGTAACACAAATAACTATTTTGACATTTCGTAAAAAGTTGCTGATTTGACTAGTTGGAAACTAGCGGATTAGGTACCTACTATTCCGCTTTCACGGGTTAGTTATCTACATATTATAATAGTACAGCAGCTGAGGGTACACAATACACATTTTCTCAGTAGCAGTAGGTAGGTATACCTAGCCACGTGTTACATTAAAAGAAACTTGGGGTCAATTTCTAAATTGGTTTTGATTTAGGTACCTACATGTGCTTGGACTGTAGTGGCTAAAGTAACTATATTTTAAAAGGTAACTACTATAGTAAGTGGTGAAGAAGCGTAAGCTTGCAATAATGGGTGGATGTGGGCTGAAGATGATGACGATGATGATGAAGTATAGTTTCTCGCAGATTCAGAGATTTAGGGGCGCAGTTAATAACCCTTACCTTTCTCGTTGGGGGTTTTCTCGTAAAGTCTTATAATATCCGCCAATTCTCTATCGATGGCACTGGACTTTTTCCATCCACGTAACCAATATAAACTCTGAAACAACAAGGACAATAACTCACTTGTTAATTCTTTCAGGAAAGTACGAATGTGAACCTTGTACCTAGAATCAAACAATATTATAAAGAAATCAAACCGGTCGCTCCTTCTGCCTGCCATTGCAGATTAGCTATTTCCGGCATTTCAAGGCGACAGTGAGGCATTATGTCCTAATCTAAGCGAACATGCTACAACATCCTCATATGCATGAATATACGAGAGTAAAGTAAAATCACATGCACTCGGTCGGTCCTTTTGAGTTTATAGACAACAAATCTAGGTAACAAACAACAAATCTAGGTAACAAACAACAAAATAGACATGTTTCTCATATTGTTACGACGAGTATGTGCCGCATTAGGTCAGTTGACTAGATCATTGGGGATGGTACTTATTCCATGGTCGCAGGTTCAAATCCTGTCTGCGGTTGTTTGGTTTGTTATTTTTTCTCAGAAACAAACAATTATTATTTTTCTATATAGGCAAGGCAGTACTTATACTTATACCTTTTTTGCTTCATCAATTCTTCTTCTAGACACCAGCCAATGTGGAGACTCTGGGATGAAGCATAGCGACACGACCGACAGTATCTTGGAAATAAAATATTGTATTAATAAAACAATAATCTCCTGCAATTAACTAAGAGATGAAATGAAAATGCAGTTTAGTTTGTACCTACTGTAAGAGAGATGTTGACGAGTGCGACAGTCCTCCAGTAGAGGAAGAGGCCGAAGAGGAACTGCGTGAAGACCCCGATGATGATGCACATGGAGCTGGTGGCGGAAAGCGCCCCGCGCAGGTGCGGCTGCGTGATCTCCGCCACATACGTCAGCACCTGCGCAAGAGCAACTGCGTGAACACCCCGATGATGATGAGATGATGCACATCGAGCTGGTGGCGGACAGCGTGATTTTCGCCACGTAACTTTTTTATTTCTGCTTGGAATTTTCCATAGGTAGCGTTAAGGCCTTAAGTATTAGATACCGATGCTCTGTTACCGGTGCCTCAAGCAGTCCTCCAGCGAGCCCGGTGAGACACAGCGCTGCGTACAGGCTGCCGGTGGTCTGCGCGAAGTGGAACACCAGCCACGCCACCAGGAATGGCAGGTTCACCATCTGCATGGCTCTCCGTCGGCCAATCGGCGTCGTCACCACCCCGGACAGTGCACAACCCAATGGTACTACAATTAAATTTATGGAACCTGCCCACAAAAAACAGCATGTTGTAGGTAGGAGGTAAGGAGGTACCTGCTCGAAACCAACAAAAAAAAGTGAGTTGATTGGTAATAAAAGTAATTCAGGATTTTTGAACGGGCAGTATGGAAGACATCGTACAAAAATGCTAAACCATCTGTCAACATCATAAATCATCATTTTGTAAAGGAGTGGCCACGATTCCAGTTTTCTCATTATTTATTCAATTTCGGATAAGGATAGGCACTCGATGCCAGTGTTACTCGAGGTGAGGATAGGACGTACTTATCCAAGATATTTCAGATTTTTTTAAATGCAATATTTCTCCATCCTTCGGATCCCTTACAGCTGGAATAAGAATAGTGGTGAAACCTAGTGTCATTCCATATCCTGGAACAAAAACAAAGAGTAAGCAAAGAAGGCTGTATTCATAAATAACTAGAGCGCTACAAAGGAACAAACAACTTACAAACATACAACACAATAGGCTGATAAACGTAGGCAGAAAAATGAATTATGATTGTTTTTGAACCAATTTTGATGAAAGTTAATTAAGTAGAATGAAACATAAAAGAATACATTTTATCACACTTAGAGGATAGACAGGGATTTGGTTTTATAGCTTTTTTTAAACAAGCTCAAATACCGATAGGTATTTAGTAGAAAAGAATGACCAAAACAAGATGCGTTAGTTTCCATCTTACTCGTATTTTATGGGAATTTGACACTCACAGTGGTAGCAATTCATGGTTGCAAAATACGCGACTTAACTTATATTTATATAAGTCCATATCTGTCACTTTCTATCATGAGAGAACGAACGGGATGGCAATAATTTTAGTTGAGATTTACGAATCGGGCCCTACTATTAATGTATTTTTACAAACATTTACATCAGGGTTTCTTATACTGTGGTCCACGGACCCCCAGGCAGGGGGTCCGTGAGAGCCTGTCTGTCTGGGGGTCCGCAATCTAATCTGCAGAGGCGTAGCTAACGCCGTATCAATTACATGGGCCCTCTCACCCTCAACCCTGACATAAAGCTTAACTAGTAAGGTATATGAAAATATCGAATGCCTTTATTAATAACATGAAAACTCGCGCTCGCTTCGCTCGCGATATGAGCTACTATGAGTTCTTCGCTGATATGAATTCTCGCGTTCAATATGCTTGCGATAAAATTTTACCATACCTCGATCAGTATGTAGCATGACGTCTGCTACGCTTGCGATATAAGTGTTATCAGGATCAATATCTTGAAATTTCGCGCTCGCTACGCTCGCGATTATTTTAATATAGCGGTTTTCAGTTTCTTTCTATTATTTATTGACTTTCCTTATTTTGCCCTACTGCTAAGAAAGTTCTGGTTGCACTCGTGAGACGACGCCCCTAACTAAAGTTTCCTAAAACAACGTAAAATAATATTTTACATTGTAATAAATTAATTATAAAAAAAATAATAACTTTCCAAACTAAGGGGTTCCTCGAAATATTGCTTGGTTTTCATAGGGTCCGTGGCCCAGAAAAGTTCAAGAACCACTGATTTACATCTTTGTGTAACATTATTGTGCCAATGACTATTTATTACCTACATTCATGATAGACAGACAGACTTGTTGTTGACCGTGAACAGTGCATAATAAAATAAATGTAGGTATAATATGGATGGATATGAATGAAGTAGGTACCCCTATCATGAAGCTTTTAGCTTAATTAATAATATAAAGGTGTAGATTTTTAATCATACTCAATACGCTAATGTAAGCAATAAATAAATTGTAAATACAAAAGCACACCATTAGTTATCTGATCAAACGCTCTAAATATAGTATATTTATTTATAGTATATTTATCGAAGCTGGCCTTAGGGCTTACATTGGGCCCGATTCGTAACCATCCTAAATCTCAACTAAAATTATTGCCATCCCGTTCTGTTCTCTCATGATAGAAAGTGACAGATATGTTTTTTTTAATTACCAATAGGCAATAATTTGTTCTTATGTTGTTATTTCAACTGTGACCTTTTTCTTTAACACCAAATAAACACTAACATAGGCAACACATTTGTCCGCCATCTCACCTGATGGAAAGTGATGATGCATCCGATGATGGAGCATGTTTGCCTAGATAATGCCTATTCACTCTTGCCTTAAAAAGGCCCATGTTATATCGTTCCGGAAACAGATCCGCAGGCAGGGAGTTCCACTCCTTAGTCGCATTAAAAATGTTAAACCGCAGCGCTTTGTGCGATTGTTTGGTAGGTCCACAACGTAAGGATGGAATCCCAACAGGCGTCTCGTGCCCTGGAGATAGAATGGGGACACATTGCACATTCTCCGAAATGGATCCTGTAAAATACCGAGAGGCAAGCTACTTTGCGACGGTGCTCGAGGCTCTGCAGTTTAGCCTCATCTTAGCACGTTTTTCAATAGAATTCAATGCTGCCAGCTGGTATTTGGCAGATCCACCCCAAAGGTGGCAGCAATACTCCATACACGATCGGACTTGAGCTTGGTAGAGCTGTAGAAGCTGTCCCGATGTGAAGTATCGCCTGACCTTGGAGAGAATACCGTTTTTTGG
>JARACY010007020.1:0-11443 GCA_029255725.1 Scrobipalpa atriplicella
CACAGAGATAACTATGTACCAAAAGAACTTCAAACACCCTCATGTGACACACCATTAGTAGAATATCCTCCCTCTCCATCACCAAAACTGGTTCTTGATTTTCCCACAAATGAAGACCAGATTGTGGAGGTTACAAGCAATATGAGGATATCATCTTCAAGGTCATCATCTGTTATTGACACTGTAGGGAAGGAGGACTCCAGAAGGCAGTCTGGAGAAATGTCAATGGATAGCTTTAGATTGCTCAGTGTCTTAGGAAGGGGGCACTTTGGCAAAGTAATTCTATCACAGTACAAACCCACTAATGAATATTTTGCAATAAAAGCTTTAAAGAAAGGTGATATAATAGCTAGAGATGAAGTGGATTCACTATTATCAGAGAAAAGAATTTTTGAGGTAGCTAATGCAATCAGGCATCCTTTTTTGGTGAACCTGTTTGCCTGTTTTCAAACTGAACAACATGTTTGTTTTGTGATGGAGTATGCAGCTGGAGGCGACCTCATGATGCACATACACGCCGATGTGTTCACTGAACCCAGGGCAGTATTTTATGCAGCTTGTGTAGTATTAGGTTTACAGTATTTACATGAGAACAACATTATTTATAGAGATTTAAAGTTAGATAACTTACTACTTGATACTGAAGGTTATGTGAAAATTGCCGATTTCGGTTTATGCAAGGAAGGAATGGGTTGGGGAGACAGAACTGGAACATTTTGTGGCACACCCGAGTTCCTGGCACCTGAAGTACTAACAGAGACTTCATACACGCGGGCCGTAGATTGGTGGGGACTTGGAGTACTAATATTCGAAATGTTGGTTGGAGAGTCGCCTTTCCCTGGTGAAGACGAGGGCGAAGTATTCGACTCGATTGTGAATGACGAAGTGCGTTACCCTAGAACCTTGTCTCTCGAAGCTATTGCTTTGATGCGTCGTTTGTTGAGGAAAAATCCTGAACGGCGTCTCGGTTCTTCAGAAAGAGATGCCGAAGATGTGAAGAAGCAGGCATTCTTCTTTAGTGTCGATTGGGAACAACTATTATTACGTAAAGTGAAACCACCATTTGTGCCAACAATTAAAAACCTAGAAGATGTTAGCAACTTCGACAGTGAGTTTACGTCGGAGCAGGCAGTGCTCACGCCGCCCAAAGAGCCCCGCCCGCTCTCTGCCACTGACCACAAACTGTTTGCAGACTTCACCTACATGGCGGACTGGTGCTAGGCACTGCTAGGCTAGACAAATATGTGTCAAACTGCATTTTATTATATTCAAATGATAGATAATTTCTTAATTACATAGTATATAAACAATAAACCCCAATGCCTTACAAAAATGTGTGAAATATTCTGTATTTTGATAAGTGTTATCTCTAACAACAGAGTGTCTAACTTATGAGATTCTCTTGTTAACTTGTATTTAATGCAGTTAAATGCAATATTTTATAATAATAAAATTGTGTAATTTAATATCAAACGTAAGTTTTAAATAGTGCTAATGTTTATTTTTTTAAAACATCGTGTTATAGATTTATATAATTATTAATGTAGTTATGAAATTGATTAACCTTAACTTAGAAAATAACAATAATGATTAAGTGAAGGCGTGTCAAATCATATTACGTTTTCAGTCAATTGTTTACTTCTTATTCAGTGAAATAAAGGTATCATGTAAACACAAAATATTGTTTCCTTTGTGTATAAAGTAATAAAAGGAGCCATTAATCTTGAATTCTTATAATGTTACATTTTGCACAATCTGAGCACATTTGGAATAGTCGACTGCAAATCTTGATCAAAGTAAAAAACATATTTACAAATTGCAATTATCTGGAATTATAAAATTCTGAAAACAGGAAAACATTAAAAGCCTCATGTTCAAGCACTCATATCTCTCTCACAGAAGAATAATTAAAGATATAATACACAAGGAAAATTACAAAACATCACATTATTTTCCAATACTAACGACTATACATACATACATAGAGTAGGTACATAAAGGATTTTGTATACTTAATTAAAGAAATAATGGAGTATTTTGTCTAAATTTCATTACATTTGTGGAAGAGAAGGAAACTATGAATTAGGTACCAATTTCATCAATTGACTATCAATAGTTCATATTCATAATTTAAGCTATCCCTCTTCAGAAATAGTAACTAATACAGAGGAAGGTTATTAAATTGATGACCAAGATCTTAGTTTCTGACAAATCAGAATAAGAAAATAATCAACAATTTACACTACAAAATATTTATGTACACATTTCACACGGAGCTAACAGTCTCAACATATATTAGCCAGATTTGTTGAGGGCAAGCTCACATCCGCGAGCCTTTCTGTTGAAGCACCTTGGCACGGTCCGTGGGCTCAACATCGTTGCTATTGCTACTGCCACACTCTCGACTCACAACACAAAGAAATTCTGCATGTTCATCATTGCCATAATTATACTGTGATCCAATATTGATCAGTTGCTCAAACTTCCATCCGTCTGACATCGTCGACACCATCTGAGTGAGCTCCTCTTCATGAAATTGCAGTACTCTATACACATGTTTCTTTGAGTCTTTCAACGGCCTCCTTTCCCTTAGACATATTTTTTCCTTAACTAGTCTTATGAGTTCCGTAATATTATAAAATTCAGCCTCCTCTAACACTCCCTCCTCTGCGATATCATTGTTGATAACCAGTTTACCGTGTCGGAGGTAATTGAGCACTGGTGAAAAATACGTGGGATCTCTGTCTATTAAATAGGCGCCGGTCTCATCCTGCAAGGAAAATATTTCAATTAAATTTTAGATATCGTAACAATGCTGGCAAAAAAGGAACAGCTCATTTGCATACAAAAAGACGATGAGAAATTCAACAAACCCTGTCCGAAATCAAGTCGCTGTCCTCTTGAACTAATCGATACAAAAATGAGTTCGGATCTCTAGACAATGTTGTTTTAGTGGTTAGGAAATATGTTCCTCCGACGTTAAGTTTCACCCATTGTTTGCTACTCCGCCTTTCATTGTTGAATTTTTTAATATTTTCTTTAGGAGAATCACCATCACCAACATGTTCCGCCATATCGTACCACAGACAAACTAGAAGAGTTGATTAGCGCCATAGACAATAGAGTTTGACACAGACAAAGCAGACCAAAAGAACGAATGATGAAATTTTAATGTATACTACACCACCACTACTGCATACTACAAAATATAATTTATTAAACTTTTGTTCCAAATGGAACACAATTTTTCCTTTGATTTGTTTTGTTTGTCTATAGTACGCGACCAAAAAGGTACTTTCTTTCATTTTCGTTTATTTGGGTCGCAGATTTTTGGAAATTCTCCCCAAAAACAGTGAAAGTTTGGAAAAGCATCATCGTCAACAATACTACGCACTCGCATGATGCTGTTGCTATAGAAGTTGTTAGTACAGTGTGTCACAATGAGCGGCAATTTGGAGAATGATAGGGCGGTTACAGCGAGCAAAATGTATCCTATTGACTTGGCACAGAAGATTACCATCGTAAAGAGCGTGTCTAACACGGAGGTGAAGATGGCCCACCTCATACCAGGCCAACCGAAGACCACGGGCGCCGGGCAGATTATAACCCACGCCGGGCCCGTGAGCATGATGCGTCCAGCTGCTATTCTCTCACCCAGCGTCTCTTCCCAGGTAAATCTTTCATCAAAATCCGTTTCTAAACCATCTCTGACTATATGTCTATACCCCTTATATGTTAAGAGTAAAACTTACAACATTGATGCACTCAATATGGGATATTATTACTGCCAACTTGTCATACAAACAAACCTTGAAAATGGGCATATTTAGCCACATCCTCGACCCATTTACTTTAGTTTCACTGTAAATGACAGTGTCTTCACACAAGCTTTGAGTAAGGCTGACAAACTTCAAAAGTTTGCTTTTTATAAAGAAACTTGTTTTTGCTTTTATTTCAGCCCCAGATGATTGTAAGCGGATCACCGCTTCTGCAAGGGACCCAGATCGTCAGCCAGAGCTCACAGATCATTGGACCAAACTCACAGATTATATCACAGTCGCAGATTATTGGGCCAAGCGGGCAAATCTTGAGTCCTGGCACACAGATTATAAGCCAAGGGACTCAGCTTTCAGCTCAAGTGTCGAACTCTAACACAGGTTGTAATAATGTTCAAGTGACTGTACCATCCTCAGTGAGTGGGCAGGTTTTGAGCGTGGGGGGATTAGTTAGCAGTGCCCAGGGGCTCGTCAGTGGTACCGGCAACTTGGTGGTTAGCTCCTCTGTGCGCACCCTGCCCCCTAGTGTTAGAGTACTTCCACCATTGACTCATCATACCAATAGGCCAGGTAAAGATCAAAATTTTACATCCCATTTTGCTTGAAAAGTTTGCAGTCTAGCCAAGGAAACAGTTTGCAACAATAATTTTATTGTATTCTATTACTTATTATTATTACATAGTTTACAGTTTTGGTTTCAATTCCCCCTCAACACAAGAGTCAAATGATACATTTTTTTAATGTGAACTGACTTTATGGCATGTCTAATGAATGCTGCTAGCTTACTACAAAGCTTATCATAGTATAAGAACAACCCTTTACACTTCACTTTTATTGATGCATCATCTTTTTCTCTCAACAGCAGTCCATGTGAATGTGAATGTGAGCTCTGGTGCGGGTGTGTTAGTGAGCAAGGGCGTCACGAGTCACGTCCCGCGCGGGCTGGCGGCCGGCGCGTCGCTCGCGGTGCGTCCAGTCACGCCCAATATCAATGCCAGCGCCTCTTCTACTGGTCAGTATAACAGCAGTTGTGAATGTGAGCTCTGGTGCGGGTGTGTCATGTCCTTATCCTCTTAAAACAATATTTTTCTCGACAAGAAATATTACTTGTATGTGCATTGTGAATTTTACTGGTTATGTCTATGCAAACTGTTTTACATAATCATTTTAAAAGCACCTCTTTAAACTGTCAAAAAGAGATCACCAAAAGACTTATCTTCACAAAACTATACATAACATAGCTTCTATTTTTAAACACCATAAAAAGACGAGATTATACTGAGTTTTACATACAACCATAATACTTTCATGCATTAAGTTGTTTGTCCATATCTTTTTAGCGTAAGCTTCTTCCAACACCGTCATCAAACATACGAAAACTTGCTTCTTCCCAGGCCCCTGGAGCTCCGGGCGCGGTCGCGGCGCGCTGGTGTACGGCGCCCGCGCCCCGCTGCCCCGCGCCGCCCCGCCTCGCGCGCCCTCCGCGCCGCCCGCCGCCCCCGCCACCCCCGCGCAGCCCCTCACCTCCATGACACCCGCGACCGCCGCGGCCGTGTCCACGCAGCCGTCGCATGCAGCTATTGTCACTTTACCGGCCACTACTGTGCTTACATGTGAGTAACATAACTCTCATGTTAAGCTTATAAATATTTTTAGAAATAAGCAGTGCCTTTTATGTCCTGTTTTCATGTTTTTGTGTACAAAAATTGACAAATAAATAAATAAAATAATTTCCGTTTTGCCCACAGCGAGCGGCATAATCTCTGGTTCGCTCCGCGCGGTGACGCCGACGCCGCGCGCCGTCACGCCGACGCCCGCGCCCGCAGTTGCGCCCAGACCACTGCCGCTACTGCAGCGAAACTATCAGCCCGCTAAGGTAACTAAACGAATTTCCTAACTTAGTCATACACTTCACTTTTCTAACTAAATTGTCTTATCTTGACCCTCTGATGACAGGTATTTTAAGGAGTTCCTATATGAGCAATGTTTTTGTGCAACATGTTGCTGCAACTATTGCCCAATCTGTTGCCCAAACTATTGCCCTATCAAACATATGGCCGGGACTTACGCATCGGGCCTGAGGTCAAAATCGTCAATAATTTCTTCTTAGCTGATACTTTGTACATTGATTGAAAAATATTTCCCGTTTAGAAGCACCTTATTTAAATAGTTTTAAATATATTCATTTCACAATATATCGTGTGTCCAAAAAATATGTTTCATTTGACACAGGTGGTAGGCGTGGCTAGCGTGGGAGTTCGCGGCGTAGTGGGCAACAGCGCGCCCGCACAACTTTACTACGAAGTGCCGCGAGCCGCACATCCCCAGCATACGTTGCACACTCAACCACACACTCCACAGGGCATCCAGCACACTCAACCGGGCATCCAGCACACTCAACAACACACTCAGCAGGGAATCCAACACACTCAACAGGGCATCCAACACACTCAACAGCACACTCAGCAGGGCATCCAGCACACTCAACAAGGAATCCAACACACTCAACCGCACACCCAGCAGTCGATACAGCACACTTCGCAACACGCTCCGCAGTCGCTGGGAGCGTTGCCTCGTCCGCTCACGCCGTATCACTCTCAATCCGTGCAAGGTATGTTACTGATAAACTTTTTGGGACAGTTCAAATACGTAACTTTAACATTGTTCCGCACGATCAAACTAATTAGTTGATCAAGCTGATTAGTGGACTGATTAATTAAGTCGAGTCTAAACAATGTATCTCTTCTGCAGTGAGCGTAGTGAGTGCCGTACAGCCGCTATCAGTGGCGGAGGCCCGGGCGCCGGTGCCCGCGTCGGCCGGCGCCGCGCCCATACTGCCGCGCCCCACCATACTGCGAAAACGAGAGAATGATGGGTAAGATATATCTACTTTACTTAGATATCTCTTAGTACGGACACAACAGTTTGCTACATATCTGATTAAAAACAGTGCATTTATTTTCGTGGGTTCAATCCCTCCTGAAGGAAACTTTTGACATCTTTATTTTCATGAGTGTATTTATATTTTGTAACTTTTTATTTCTGCTACATCTGCAATGCTTTTTCAAAGCTAATATAAAACTAGCAAAGCTACATACACGCCAGAACTCATTTTTGCAGCGTTGCTATGAGAAACCCTTGTCCTTTTCAATGCAATTTTTGGTGGTGGTTTACATTTCAACTTGAATCAAAATAGGATCATGGACAGTACTTACCACTTGAACAATGTAAACCAGCCATTAAGTCCGCAACTCACGAGGAAGTGCATCAACAAAAATATATCGTGGCCTATTAGATTAAATCGAAAATCAAAGTTCTATCGATTAAAATAATAGTCGTCTATATACACACGCCACCTATAACCTCTTTCTTGTGGACAGATCGCCAACTAAAACATCAAGCCTGGGCCCTGGGTATGGTCGCGGTAGCACGGGGTGGGAGGACGTGCCGGGCGGAGGGGGCGGGGGCGGGGGCTCGGGGGGCTCCACCACCATCTCCGCGTCGTCGTCGCCCGCGCCCGACGACGAGCCCGACCCGCCCAGGATAGAGGACGTGTCGCCCAGGAAGAAGCCTAGGAAGCAAATGTGAGTCAGCATCAGCTCATATACGTCCCCACCGAGGGGCACGAGCAGGATCGGGCCTTAGTCGACCATGTGGACCCAATACGGATTGGCCGACTTCACACACAACCTTTGATTCCTTCGTAGGTGTGTGCAGGTTTAGCCAGGTTTCTTCACGATGTTTTTCTTCACCGTAAAAGCGCCGAATAAAGGTACATGTACATATACAAATTATATTAAACAAAATTACAAACCACTTTTTTTTTAATTAAAAGCCTTGTTAAAATAAGATAAAAAAAACTTGTAAAATAAATGTTCCAGGTTGACCAATGAAGTGCGCCAATGCCAGGAATACCAAGCAGAAGAGGCTCCGCCCACACCGCCGCCCGTCGCGCCTCCTAAACGTGAGTATCAAATGGTGATTAGCTTACACTGACTGAACGTAGAATCATGTAGAATGTATGCTATACATACAATTCGAGAAGAGTTTGAAAAAAGGGTGCCATTTTTTGCAATACTATACAAATTGTATTTGGAAATTTTTGGAACATAATTTATGGACATTTTCTTACGCGTGTAATGATCCAGTTAGCGTTGGCATTTTCGCTTCAATTGGATCACCGCCCGGCGTGACGACGCTTACATATTCTGTGACTTATGTTTTGGTTTGGCGGCAGGTCCCCAGCTGAGCTCGACGTACGTGTGCGGGTGGCGCAGCACGGCGCTGCACTTCACGCGGCCCGCAGACGTGCGCCGCCGAGAGCCCCGCAACAAGGACATCCTCGCCATCGCCAGCCAGAAGCACGCGCTCACCAGCGCCGACGGCTGGAAGGTGCACCACCTCACCGCGCAGATGGACGACCTGGTCAGTATACAATACATCACCAGTCGATATTCAGGAGACTTTCAGCACTTCTCGTCAGGGCTTCAAGGGAGTGATGCTTCCGTAGCAGCTTTGAATCCAGTGCTCCACAAGTGGGTTTCAGCTACTGCAAGTCCTCTGCTGGGCATGGACATATGTCCTAAGGCTTATTTGCCATGCTTATTTACTACGCTTGACGCTTGCAATGCAGCAGGCAGATGTATCCCTTTAAGGTGGCAGGAGGAGAGCGTCAATTTTGCAATGCAAAGCTTATATAGATGCTTATATTATATTACCAGAAGTAAACACGGGTTGACTGAATCATCGTGAAAATGGCTGATTCCGAGAAAGTGTTTGTATTTGAGATACAATTAATTTATTATGAAAAGTTATGCCACCCCTGCTCTAAACGATTTTTATAACAACCCAAAGTAGACGCGGTGCCATTAGCCTTACACATTCTTATAATTATTTAATGCTAACCTCCTAAAATTGTTGTTGAACAGGTGTTGTTAGAACAAGACGTGGGTAACCAGCTGAGCTCAATACTGAAGACGGTGGAGGGAGCCGGCGGGCGCGCGCTGCAAGCCCTGCAGCCGCACACGCACAACCTTCTAGAACTTATCAAGGTAAACAACAACAAACTTACATTTTCAACTTTGAACTTCAGCATTCTAATATTGATAACCGTGAGAATTGAACTTATATCTGCTGCTAGTTCTTTTCTTCTCAAATCAGCTTAATTATCTTCATGAGAAAATAAAAAACGATTGTCCAGAGTAGGCGGTGTTCACACTGGCTACGCGCTACGCGACGGAGCGTATGAAGGTCGATGTGCCCCTATTGTGTTGAACATTGAAACATAAACATTATCTGCCCTACGCCACGTAGCGCGGAGCCAGTGTGTTGTACGCTCGAGATCGAATTACTAACTTCTCGAGCTTTGTATTTTGTTGACCACTTTTTCTTCAATTTTCAGGGTAACATACAAAGAAGTAAAATAGTCTGCGAAGGCATACAAGAGTCCCGCGAAGACATTCTCCGAGTATTCACGCACAGAAACTTCGTATCGGACATCCTCACGCGACAAGCCGACAAGCGGTGCTTCCGGAAACATCGCTCGCAGTCATAGCCCAGACCATAGCCACCGGCCAGGAAGAAGACTGCTAAGAAGAAACCCAGGGAAAAGGTCAAAGAGAAGAGCCCTCAACCGTGCTGTTCTAAATCACTGAAAAGATAGAACTACTTGAGGACACTAGAGAATGTTACATACAAATTTTATCCTGACAATAACTTCCCTGGTTTGCAGTATTAGATGTTAAAGTGAAAGGGACAACTTTTAGTTGATGTGGTGATTTTAGTGCTTTTTGTGGGTAACTGAACATTTTGCTAAGACTACTCTTAAAAGAGTTGCACGGCACGGGCAATACTGTAACAATTTCACTGTCTCTATGTTGTTGCCAAGCTTATGTGCAAATTGTCACAGTAGAGTCCCTTTTAGATAAATGATTTGTAAATATGTACATTTACGTAATGAGAATTTTTAAAGAAGAATAATTCTAGAGGAATCCCGTGAATGCGTTGTTTAATTGGTGATTTATTTTAATAATTAAAATACAATATTTTTCTAAGACTAATGTTGTTTTCTTTTTACTTCTTATTTACGATGAAATGATGGATATTTAAGTCGGCCCCATGACAATTGGCTACTTTCCAACTAGTCAAATCAGCAACTTTTTATGAAATGTCAAAAACGCTTTTTTGTATGAAAATAGTAAATTATGACGTCACATTTTAGTAAATATTGACTAATCAAATCAATAACTTATATACTTTTAATTCGATTATTAAAATCTAAATGTGCATTTTTTTTTTTAATGATGAATGAAATCCACAATATTTTTAGCCATTAGTTTTAAGTATAAACGTTTTGATTTTTTTAAGCTACCCAGTCAAGTACCCAATTCTAATTCAGAACCGTAGATATGTTAGACACCTCGAAATCCGACGCTACTAGGTTTGAGTTTGACTAGTCAATCCTCAGGTCTGACTGATATGTCTAACCTAACCTACAGTCAGACCTGAGGATCGACTAGTCAAACCTAGGAGCGCCGAAGCTTCGAGGTTTGACTATGACAAATAATATACTAAACGGCTTAGCATAAAACTATTATATCGTTGATCGTTGACTGAATTTTTGCAAACCACGAAATGAAGATTAGAAGCCGTATAAGTTTTATTCAAGTTGGTTTAGTTAGGTTCTATTCAAGCAAGCGTTAAAAGTTCTCGTCAGAAAGGTTTTTATTTCAAAACAAAACTATTTTGAATTTGCTACGGAAACGGAACCCTAGTGCACGCACATTAAGCGCCCACTACATTACTCGCGAAGTTGACCGAAGTAAGCCGAGCACGAGAGTGTAGAGAGGCACTTCGTGTAACTTCACTTCGCTTCGGGCAACTTCCGTTCTGTGTCGGTTTTTTGTGTCCGAGTCAAAGGGCCCGAAGTTCGAGTACGAAGTGACACACTACATTACTCGACTTCAGTTTACTAGAAATCTTTGCCAACGTATGTCGTGTATGTCGTGGCCAGGATGAGTTTGTTGTCTCAAGATCAATCGCTCTTATTCTTAGAACTGTTACAAGGAGAATCCATTATATGGGACGCTAAACATGCGGGACATCATCTTCCTAGTCTTTTTCCCGTATCTCTCGGGGTCGGCTACCTAATCTAAGGGATTGAATGAGGGTCCTGGTTTTTACACAGAGCGACTGCCATCTGACCTCCGCAACCCAGAAGGGACCAGACCCAATCCTAGATTAGGTTACACACAACCTTTGAATTTCTTCGTTTTTTCTTAGGTTTCCTCACGATGTTTTACTTCACCGTAAAAGCGCCGAATAAACGTACGTATATGAAATTTGAAAACCGAAAAACACATTGGTACGTGGTGGGATTCGAACCACGACACGACCTCCTGCACAGAAGGCTGCGGCCCTATCCACTACACCATCCGGGCTCGTACGCTAAACATGCGGGATATAAAGTTAAAAAAGAAAACAATTTACGATGCTTGAGTGTGTGATAATATATAGCCATAGAGTACATTGTTAATAGGGCCGCAGCCTTCTGTGCAGGAGGTCGGGTCGTGGTTCGAATCCCCACCACGTACCAATGTGTTTTTCGGTTTTTCAATATTTCATATAGCTACGTTATTCGGCGCTCTTTACAGGTGAAGTAAAAACGA
>JARACY010007021.1:0-11435 GCA_029255725.1 Scrobipalpa atriplicella
GGTAATGCCGGCTACTTTTTGCCAGTCATTAAAAAAGGATGATAAATAGATACGGTCAATAAAATTGAACCGCGCTGGGAATCGAACCGGAAATTGGCGAATGCCTGCCCGGTGAGTCACTGCAAGTTATGGGGGGCAGGAAGTGCAGGGCAAAGGCTAATGAAGTAATACCATGAGGAAAATGCTTTGCAGAATTACCTACAGGTATTTCGACAATTTGAATAATAATAATGAAGTTATGTTATAAACAGAAGGGGGCAAAGAGTGCAGAAGACGAGATTTAACTCCGGACTTTACGACACAAAGTAGAAGATTCCGTGCTACCGAGGGCAAGATAATGATTTCAGTTCCATTATATCTCTCGCCTTACAAAAACTATGTCAGAGATAATTTTTAGGCGGTTTACAATCGTTTATACGTCATGGGGTCAATTAAAACAAAATGATAGAGAAGCAGACAGTTGCCTGTCGTAGATATTTTAGCAGGTTACTTGTCATTGTCACTATAGCCAAACTCATTTTAACCAAAAATTGCCCTCAAAGGCGTTTTATTACGCTCTAGGCATTTTACGCACTGCCTACCCCGTAAGGAATAGAGGCGTGATGTATGTATTCATTGGGAAAATGTTTCCTCTGGCGAATGGCGTTCAGCATTAGAATGGCGATGCAAACAACTGGATAGTACCCGCGCATTCCTGAGCCTCTCCCACGACCCCATTCCCGCCGCCATACAGGGTGTTAGGAGGTGAATAAATAAAATGGCGTACAGAATTATTTCTGACCTCCTCCTTTGTTGATAAAGCTGATGAAAATGAGAAAAATTTATAGCAATCTGTTACATTTTTCTAAATCTATCTGGAATAACCCTCATAACTTGTCAGACGTGGCGGAAGCGAAACGACCTTTGTTTAGGTCGTTTAAGCTCTGCCTACCCCATTAGGGACAAAAGCGTGAGTATAAATGTATGTATGTATGTATTTCCAGTAGGTATACATAATTAATTAATAAGTAGTTTCATTTTACCTCACTTCCGATACGGAACAATCTTAATTCGGGAGGATGAGAACGCATTATATTTTTAAGTACTAGAAATGTAGCTTTGTCTAGTTATCTGAAATTCACGTTCTTTTTGACCTATTTTCCTTCAGTTTCATGGGCAGTCTCACGTCCTTCAGCAATACCCGCTGTCTATTACACGTTATATGGATTAGTACAATTTTCTTGTACACAACTTTACACCCTTTATAGTAGGTAGTACCTTCCCCCCCCTCAGTGTAAGCCTGCGGAAATACCGGCGCGCGCGCAGCCGACCACGGCACCGACCGGGTGAACGAACTAGTCGCGGCCACCCGCGCCAGAGGGCTTCGCAGTATTACCGTTGCATAAAATTAAAAAGAAAAAATTGCGAATAGGGTCCGGAGGACCGGAGGGAAAAAAATATTGGGTCGGAATGTGTTTTCGTTTGAATCGTGTGAGATGGTTATCGCAAAAATAAAATTTGAATAATAAAAAAGTTACTCTATGTTTGTTGACTGGAAAACAAGTTTTATAAAGACTTAAAAGATCTACATAAGATCATGTCATATTTATTTATTTTTATTTATTTATTTAACAGTTTATTGTACACAATAAAATACAAAGGATAATACATATAAAAACAAGACACAACAGGTACAGCTTATTTCTAAAAAGTATAACTCATAAGTGATAAAAATATTTATTAAAAACCTGTGAAAACGATGTACCTAAACGCATTTTTTTATTAATTAAGATTTTGGTTTAGAAAGGAGGAGAGGAGAAGAGACAGGCCTTTGCCCAGCTATGGGATGATTTGGCAAAATAAGAATCAGAAGAAGAAAAAGATTTTCTAATTTTAATAACAAATTGCGTACCTGTTATTTTATTACTTATTATTTTATTAGATTTTGTTAAATGTATTCAATTTCAAATCACCGATCTCCAGGCTACAACAACCTCATTTACCTGAGAAGGTGCGCAGGAGTCACGCTCGCGTATCGCTTAGAGATAAATTCCTGCGCAATGACAGTCGCTGTAACGGTAGTGCAGGAATGCAAGGGAAATGCACGTTTTGGAGGTTAGAACTGCAAGCTGCATTCTTTGATTTGAGGTTATTATAATAAGTTGGCAATAGTTTTATAACTAAACTACGCAGGTACAATGAAGGAGGAAGGATAATTCCACCTTGTATATTGTTTTGTAGTTTTGATGAAGAAAAAATTATGTTGATTTGACATTAAAAAGGAAATTATTTAAATAAAAACTAGAAGTTTTATAGGTACCTAGTAAATAAAAAGACCAATACAACTATCCCATTCGATCAATGGCATGCAAAACTAATCGAAACAATTTAACGCAAAAGCCTTAAAACATTCCATTCCATGAACATGGCATGGATTCGCACGCCATCAAAATTAAATCTTGTTTTCAAATCTAATAATACCCATCCGTTTGTCTGGCTAACACTAAACGCCTTGTCTGAAGTTGTCTGACTAGGCTATAAAGTTAGGATTAGAGAACTAGTATTATTTTATATTTTGAGATGGTCAGTTTGGTAAATAACAATAGGTGTACATAAATACATACATAAAGTCACGTGTTGGATTATCTGGCATTTCTAGAATTTTACAAGCAGCAGCCGGTTAATTCTATGTTTTGTTAACAGCCTGTATAATAAACGTTACAAGCTTTCAAGGCTCATACTCATTTAGATTATTACTCATTGATTTACATATTGACTCAATTAATTGGTTTGCAAATATATTGTGATCAGATGACTCACTGCCTCGGAGGTAGTAAACCACACCAACACATGTAGTATGCGCTCGCTCATACATAACATGAAATCAAACCTGTATTCGCTAAAGTGGAAGGCAGAGTGTTAATGACTTGGTAAATTCGTCGTTTCTGTTGTAGTTAAGGACTTTTGTACCGTACGGTACGGTGAGTTTGGTTCCAAAATCACTCTGCATATTTAGGATTTTTTCGTCAAGTTTGTGTTTTTTGCATTAGTTTTACTCTTGCAAGCTCTCCTACGCCGCCGCCATACTCCGGTAAGAGGATGAGTCTACCTATTTAGAAGGAACGTTCAGATGATATAGACATCATACGAGTAGGGTAGGTACTATCAAAGGAAACTCAATGATGCTACCATTGCCAGGGACCATTCGGAAGTAGAGAACACAATCCACGCGAGAATCTTACTTATTTTCAAAAATATTATCACTTTTCTTTTATGCATATGCAGGTGCTGTCACTTAGATCACATAAAACATAGATAGACTTGTGTAAAATATAATCTTTATCCAAACGAGACACAAAACTTAGTAATACCTACTATCGACTAAACAATAGGACCGCCATAACATAAGCTGTATAGATAGATAGTTGTGTTATGATAGAAATATACTGAAACTGAAGAAATAGTCATAACATAACATTTATACTTGAAAATGATATAGGATTATTTATAATTTATAAAATAGCAAAGGAATTGTTTTTAAAATAGTTTTTCTTCAAGTCCTCTGAGATACGTTTTCAGTCATATAATTCCATATCCTTTACGTCATATAATTTATGTGTTTGTTGTATCAACATAATAATATTATAAAAGAAATAGTTTGAAGTTATCAAATTGGCAAAAAATATGTTTTAGTCGATCCTTTGTAATACTTATTGTCACATTGTACAGACATGCTTCCGGTACATAACAGTTTGTTTATAATACCTATAGACGATAGATAATATGACGCAATTCCACACATGCGTAGTGCCACAGAATAAATAATAGCGTAGAGTGTAAATATTGGAATTGGAGGGTCTCGTATTGTTGATATCACAATCGAGATATTTCATGTTTACATTGTCGAAAAGCCTTGAAAATCCAGAGTAATAGAAACGTTAATAGATATAGAAATAAAATATCATTATTTGATCAAAATAGGGCACAAATTCTTTCAAAGATTGTTCAAGCTGATGTCTTCTTTGGCGTAGTTCCTTGGTATATTGTAGAACCAATAGAGAGCCAAGGATTTCAGGCCCCACCGTCGTATAAGTAAGTAATCTGTGGTTTCAGTGTATATGTACATAGGTGTCAAAACTATGACAACCTGTCACTTGAACAATGCATGTTACTCTCTGAAATTATCTAAATATTTGAATTACACCTGAATATACCTTTCACTAGGCTGTTTTTTTGATGCTCCATCTAGCCTCTAGCCTACTAAACAATTCAGAAAAGTTCACAAAAATTTTGTTGCTCCCCTTTCACTTGTATGGGAGGGGGTCCAAAAATAATATTATTGAATTTTTTTATTACATTTCTTGATTTGCGTCATTATAATCTATCTTCATACCAAATTTCATGTTAATGGGTGAAAAACTAAAGTTTTCACAGGGGCGCGGCATACAGACGGACAGACGGACAGACAGACAGACAGACAGTCATGGCGAAATGATAAGGGTTCCTAGTTGACTACGGAACCCTAAAGGGGATCTGCTGAGCCAGGAACCCTTTGTCTTCCTAGTATAAGTACTTTATAATTATAGTTGTAAGTTTATACCACTGGTTCATCAATAAATTATTTTGTATTTTGTATTTGCTGAAATTTCTATGAAATTGTAGAGAACCTATAGGTGCATAAACATACGAAAGCTCTGCAGTACTCATTCTATGCAAAAAAAAACCATTTAAATTGCACAATGGAATTGCATTTTGATCTTTAAGATGATTTAGGCTGAGACCGGATAGGAACTACGTGCAATCTCTATAATGAATGAGAGGGTGGGTCAGTGACCTTTTGACGTGCCATCATGGCAAGATGGCCGCCAGCGCGGGAAACCCGGAGAGCACTCATTTTGATTACCTCTCCACTATTTTTTTACATTTTGTTGTAAAGTTTGCGGTTTTTGCCGCTTCGTCAGTAATGGGGTTAGATGGGTAGAGATGCATGAGGCTCCCAGGGAGTTCATGAGATTAAACTATTTTTAACTACAAGTACAACCTTATAACAACGCTAATAAATTTGTAGTCAATAAGCTAGTCTTAGTATTATTTAGAGTTCAAAAATAGGTAACTTATAGTAACTAAACAAGCAATTTATCAACATTGAAACATGAAATTGAACATGAAATTTATTATAACCAATCAGAATAACAATTAATCAGTAGGTAAGCAAATATCTAGTTAATCAGAGTTAAGGATATCAAATGCTTTAACCATTGTCTGCTTATCCGTGTTTTCGCGAAAATTCGAATTATCAGATCATCCTACGACATAATGTAATAGTTCAATTTCTAGGGACTTTCTTAAAATACTTACTTAAAAAAAATACAACAACACACAGCTTCATTTTATTTCTTAGATACAGTAAAAAAATCTCAGAAATAGCGATCAGATCTACAGCACCTAGTTAGATTTTTACGAAGCATCTATTTTATATTTGTTCATGATAGAAGTTCCTCTTTCTGCGACTATTATTGACTTCTTTTGTAGTATTCGCAACAACAAAGGTAGCTTTTAGTACCTAAACTATAATAGGTACTGTAATGTCATGTCCTTGTTTGGAGAAAATGACTAGGACCGTCGAGTATGTGTTATTTTCAATCCTCACGGGAGATACTTTAAGTTCCTTTGTGAGATTGACCTCTATTTTGTTAGGACAAAGCAGGCTAAACGACCTTATTTTCTGACAAGTAAGACGATCACTAATCGCAATGCACTACGCTAACTGTAAATTTCCCTTGAATTGTTAGACATGACGATAAAATGACGATTTGCCAATGTCGGGATAAAAACAGTAAAAAAAAAAATTAAATGAAAGCGCAAGAAAAGCTTTAAGTAAACAAATCAAGTACTACTTTGTTTGAGAAATAAAAACCGTTCAATGAGGCTTAATATTTAAGAAAAAATGTCAAGAGAGAGTCAATTAAGCTGTTTCCAGCCTCTCAAGAGCCGACTCTATTATGTTGAAGATGGCAACATTTTGCTTCACCGGTTCCCAATTTAATTGAATAATCGACTGCTTGATAACAGGGCGATCGTTATTCTGAGGAATTACAATATTTTTTTTAAGTAAGTATTTTAAGAAAGTCCCTAGAAATTGAACTATTACATTATGTCGTAGGATGATCTGATAATTCGAATTTTCGCGAAAACACGGATAAGCAGACAATGGTTAAAGCATTTGATATCCTTAACTCTGATTAACTAGATATTTGCTTACCTACTGATTAATTGTTATTCTGATTGGTTATAATAAATTTCATGTTCAATTTCATGTTTCAATGTTGATAAATTGCTTGTTTAGTTACTATAAGTTACCTATTTTTGAACTCTAAATAATACTAAGACTAGCTTATTGACTACAAATTTATTAGCGTTGTTATAAGGTTGTACTTGTAGTTAAAAATAGTTTAATCTCATGAACTCCCTGGGAGCCTCATGCATCTCTACCCATCTAACCCCATTACTGACGAAGCGGCAAAAACCGCAAACTTTACAACAAAATGTAAAAAAATAGTGGAGAGGTAATCAAAATGAGTGCTCTCCGGGTTTCCCGCGCTGGCGGCCATCTTGCCATGATGGCACGTCAAAAGGTCACTGACCCACCCTCTCATTCATTATAGAGATTGCACGTAGTTCCTATCCGGTCTCAGCCTAAATCATCTTAAAGATCAAAATGCAATTCCATTGTGCAATTTAAATGGTTTTTTTTTGCATAGAATGAGTACTGCAGAGCTTTCGTATGTTTATGCACCTATAGGTTCTCTACAATTTCATAGAAATTTCAGCAAATACAAAATACAAAATAATTTATTGATGAACCAGTGGTATAAACTTACAACTATAATTATAAAGTACTTATACTAGGAAGACAAAGGGTTCCTGGCTCAGCAGATCCCCTTTAGGGTTCCGTAGTCAACTAGGAACCCTTATCATTTCGCCATGACTGTCTGTCTGTCTGTCTGTCCGTCTGTCCGTCTGTATGCCGCGCCCCTGTGAAAACTTTAGTTTTTCACCCATTAACATGAAATTTGGTATGAAGATAGATTATAATGACGCAAATCAAGAAATGTAATAAAAAAATTCAATAATATTATTTTTGGACCCCCTCCCATACAAGTGAAAGGGGAGCAACAAAATTTTTGTGAACTTTTCTGAATTGTTTAGTAGGCTAGAGGCTAGATGGAGCATCAAAAAAACAGCCTAGTGAAAGGTATATTCAGGTGTAATTCAAATATTTAGATAATTTCAGAGAGTAACATGCATTGTTCAAGTGACAGGTTGTCATAGTTTTGACACCTATGTACATATACACTGAAACCACAGATTACTTACTTATACGACGGTGGGGCCTGAAATCCTTGGCTCTCTATTGGTTCTACAATATACCAAGGAACTACGCCAAAGAAGACATCAGCTTGAACAATCTTTGAAAGAATTTGTGCCCTATTTTGATCAAATAATGATATTTTATTTCTATATCTATTAACGTTTCTATTACTCTGGATTTTCAAGGCTTTTCGACAATGTAAACATGAAATATCTCGATTGTGATATCAACAATACGAGACCCTCCAATTCCAATATTTACACTCTACGCTATTATTTATTCTGTGGCACTACGCATGTGTGGAATTGCGTCATATTATCTATCGTCTATAGGTATTATAAACAAACTGTTATGTACCGGAAGCATGTCTGTACAATGTGACAATAAGTATTACAAAGGATCGACTAAAACATATTTTTTGCCAATTTGATAACTTCAAACTATTTCTTTTATAATATTATTATGTTGATACAACAAACACATAAATTATATGACGTAAAGGATATGGAATTATATGACTGAAAACGTATCTCAGAGGACTTGAAGAAAAACTATTTTAAAAACAATTCCTTTGCTATTTTATAAATTATAAATAATCCTATATCATTTTCAAGTATAAATGTTATGTTATGACTATTTCTTCAGTTTCAGTATATTTCTATCATAACACAACTATCTATCTATACAGCTTATGTTATGGCGGTCCTATTGTTTAGTCGATAGTAGGTATTACTAAGTTTTGTGTCTCGTTTGGATAAAGATTATATTTTACACAAGTCTATCTATGTTTTATGTGATCTAAGTGACAGCACCTGCATATGCATAAAAGAAAAGTGATAATATTTTTGAAAATAAGTAAGATTCTCGCGTGGATTGTGTTCTCTACTTCCGAATGGTCCCTGGCAATGGTAGCATCATTGAGTTTCCTTTGATAGTACCTACCCTACTCGTATGATGTCTATATCATCTGAACGTTCCTTCTAAATAGGTAGACTCATCCTCTTACCGGAGTATGGCGGCGGCGTAGGAGAGCTTGCAAGAGTAAAACTAATGCAAAAAACACAAACTTGACGAAAAAATCCTAAATATGCAGAGTGATTTTGGAACCAAACTCACCGTACCGTACGGTACAAAAGTCCTTAACTACAACAGAAACGACGAATTTACCAAGTCATTAACACTCTGCCTTCCACTTTAGCGAATACAGGTTTGATTTCATGTTATGTATGAGCGAGCGCATACTACATGTGTTGGTGTGGTTTACTACCTCCGAGGCAGTGAGTCATCTGATCACAATATATTTGCAAACCAATTAATTGAGTCAATATGTAAATCAATGAGTAATAATCTAAATGAGTATGAGCCTTGAAAGCTTGTAACGTTTATTATACAGGCTGTTAACAAAACATAGAATTAACCGGCTGCTGCTTGTAAAATTCTAGAAATGCCAGATAATCCAACACGTGACTTTATGTATGTATTTATGTACACCTATTGTTATTTACCAAACTGACCATCTCAAAATATAAAATAATACTAGTTCTCTAATCCTAACTTTATAGCCTAGTCAGACAACTTCAGACAAGGCGTTTAGTGTTAGCCAGACAAACGGATGGGTATTATTAGATTTGAAAACAAGATTTAATTTTGATGGCGTGCGAATCCATGCCATGTTCATGGAATGGAATGTTTTAAGGCTTTTGCGTTAAATTGTTTCGATTAGTTTTGCATGCCATTGATCGAATGGGATAGTTGTATTGGTCTTTTTATTTACTAGGTACCTATAAAACTTCTAGTTTTTATTTAAATAATTTCCTTTTTAATGTCAAATCAACATAATTTTTTCTTCATCAAAACTACAAAACAATATACAAGGTGGAATTATCCTTCCTCCTTCATTGTACCTGCGTAGTTTAGTTATAAAACTATTGCCAACTTATTATAATAACCTCAAATCAAAGAATGCAGCTTGCAGTTCTAACCTCCAAAACGTGCATTTCCCTTGCATTCCTGCACTACCGTTACAGCGACTGTCATTGCGCAGGAATTTATCTCTAAGCGATACGCGAGCGTGACTCCTGCGCACCTTCTCAGGTAAATGAGGTTGTTGTAGCCTGGAGATCGGTGATTTGAAATTGAATACATTTAACAAAATCTAATAAAATAATAAGTAATAAAATAACAGGTACGCAATTTGTTATTAAAATTAGAAAATCTTTTTCTTCTTCTGATTCTTATTTTGCCAAATCATCCCATAGCTGGGCAAAGGCCTGTCTCTTCTCCTCTCCTCCTTTCTAAACCAAAATCTTAATTAATAAAAAAATGCGTTTAGGTACATCGTTTTCACAGGTTTTTAATAAATATTTTTATCACTTATGAGTTATACTTTTTAGAAATAAGCTGTACCTGTTGTGTCTTGTTTTTATATGTATTATCCTTTGTATTTTATTGTGTACAATAAACTGTTAAATAAATAAATAAAAATAAATAAATATGACATGATCTTATGTAGATCTTTTAAGTCTTTATAAAACTTGTTTTCCAGTCAACAAACATAGAGTAACTTTTTTATTATTCAAATTTTATTTTTGCGATAACCATCTCACACGATTCAAACGAAAACACATTCCGACCCAATATTTTTTTCCCTCCGGTCCTCCGGACCCTATTCGCAATTTTTTCTTTTTAATTTTATGCAACGGTAATACTGCGAAGCCCTCTGGCGCGGGTGGCCGCGACTAGTTCGTTCACCCGGTCGGTGCCGTGGTCGGCTGCGCGCGCGCCGGTATTTCCGCAGGCTTACACTGAGGGGGGGGAAGGTACTACCTACTATAAAGGGTGTAAAGTTGTGTACAAGAAAATTGTACTAATCCATATAACGTGTAATAGACAGCGGGTATTGCTGAAGGACGTGAGACTGCCCATGAAACTGAAGGAAAATAGGTCAAAAAGAACGTGAATTTCAGATAACTAGACAAAGCTACATTTCTAGTACTTAAAAATATAATGCGTTCTCATCCTCCCGAATTAAGATTGTTCCGTATCGGAAGTGAGGTAAAATGAAACTACTTATTAATTAATTATGTATACCTACTGGAAATACATACATACATACATTTATACTCACGCTTTTGTCCCTAATGGGGTAGGCAGAGCTTAAACGACCTAAACAAAGGTCGTTTCGCTTCCGCCACGTCTGACAAGTTATGAGGGTTATTCCAGATAGATTTAGAAAAATGTAACAGATTGCTATAAATTTTTCTCATTTTCATCAGCTTTATCAACAAAGGAGGAGGTCAGAAATAATTCTGTACGCCATTTTATTTATTCACCTCCTAACACCCTGTATGGCGGCGGGAATGGGGTCGTGGGAGAGGCTCAGGAATGCGCGGGTACTATCCAGTTGTTTGCATCGCCATTCTAATGCTGAACGCCATTCGCCAGAGGAAACATTTTCCCAATGAATACATACATCACGCCTCTATTCCTTACGGGGTAGGCAGTGCGTAAAATGCCTAGAGCGTAATAAAACGCCTTTGAGGGCAATTTTTGGTTAAAATGAGTTTGGCTATAGTGACAATGACAAGTAACCTGCTAAAATATCTACGACAGGCAACTGTCTGCTTCTCTATCATTTTGTTTTAATTGACCCCATGACGTATAAACGATTGTAAACCGCCTAAAAATTATCTCTGACATAGTTTTTGTAAGGCGAGAGATATAATGGAACTGAAATCATTATCTTGCCCTCGGTAGCACGGAATCTTCTACTTTGTGTCGTAAAGTCCGGAGTTAAATCTCGTCTTCTGCACTCTTTGCCCCCTTCTGTTTATAACATAACTTCATTATTATTATTCAAATTGTCGAAATACCTGTAGGTAATTCTGCAAAGCATTTTCCTCATGGTATTACTTCATTAGCCTTTGCCCTGCACTTCCTGCCCCCCATAACTTGCAGTGACTCACCGGGCAGGCATTCGCCAATTTCCGGTTCGATTCCCAGCGCGGTTCAATTTTATTGACCGTATCTATTTATCATCCTTTTTTAATGACTGGCAAAAAGTAGCCGGCATTACCAAACACTT
>JARACY010007022.1:0-11338 GCA_029255725.1 Scrobipalpa atriplicella
TTTTTGCAAATTTTCCTTCTGTTACTATCAGGAACTATGAATTGCAACTTTATGATATTCTAAATTATCTTCTTTACTTTTATTTCAATCTGGTTTACCGGATTTTCGATTAATTGCTTTTTCAGTGAGTAATGATTTTTTGACTGATGAGGGCGTCACCTGGCTCTTAAGGAAGCGTTTTAAGGATTTATTTTTTTGTATCATCATAAAGATTACTTAATTTGATACAAAATAAATCAAACTAGAGCTCTCTACGTCAATTGTTTGCCGAGATACAGCCAGTCAAAAATAATGAAGTATTTGAAATCAGCAACGCGGAGCCTAAACTACTAAAGCTAGAATCAAGTTTGAACAGCAGATTCCTTTTATATCGCATCTTAGCCTTCCAGTAATAAATAATTTTTGGATTTTTTCACACTTATGGGGGTTAAACAGGGCATGAAAGTTTGTATGAAACTCTGCCAATTTTGAAGCTAGGATCTTCCAATTTTGTATTTAGACTAATGATTAGAAAATAATTGAAGACTGGCTGTTTCTCGGCAAACAATGGACGTAGAGAGCACTAGTTTGATCTCTTTTGTATCAAATTAAAAACCTAAAAACGCTTCCTTAAAGTATATATGTTTTTTTTTTATCACGGGAATAGCACACGGTTTTCATGGTTGCAAATCTCGGTATAGATTGCTTTAAGGGGTACTAACAACATATGAAAGAATCGTAGATACATGCGCATTTCCGTTTTTTTTTCCTGATTGTACATTTTGACTGGCGTAAACTGTTACTTAACTGAAGTAAGGTTAGTTCTGTCTTCAACAGAATCGACAGCATTGTATTTTCCTAACTCACTGACCCTCTGAACGCTGAGTTGCAGACAGCACATCTGCGAGGCCCTACAGAAGTCGGACCCCTTGCTCGGCTCCAGTTTGGTCCTGATCACGAACAGGGTCGTGTAGTCCTGGATGTCGAAGGGACAGGTGAATGACCTCGGCGGCTCCTCGTACCCCACCGGGCAGTACTGAACAGTAAACAAAGCCTTCAGCGGCCCGGCTTTCACTAGCGGGTCCTTCTGCAGTTCCCACATGTACGACGCTGTCGTGCCGTCGAAAGCCAACATCTGGAATAAAGTACATACATAAAAAATATTTGCGGCTGGATAATTATAAATTTGAACAATCGACTTTCTAATTAAAACAGTTCAAAAAAACAAATATCAGATCGTGTCCGATTGAAATTATGTCCAAAAATCCCTAGTAAGTACTCAGTTCTAGTACTCACCATTTCCTTAACATTTTTGGGGTTCAAATCGGAGACAGTGGTGTTGCCATCGCACGTCAGCGAGGCGTCTGTCAGTTTGAACTGAATGAAGTGAGCGACAGTACACTTGAGGGTGACGTGCACGAACTTCCGCGTGTTGGACGTGAGGAGACGCCAGGACGCCACGATTGGTGGGGAGAAGTGGAGGGGAACTTCTGTTACCGAGTCCCACCATGGACAGTTTAGCCACACCTGAAGGGGCAACAAAAATTAAGGTTTGTAAAGTTTAACTTAATGTATGACTATTTACATTTTACGGGTCAGGCAAAGCGTTTGTGCATATCCGATCCGTATCCAATACATATTCATAAAAAACGTATATGGATGAGTGAGTGCATAAGCTGCCATACAATTACTGGGAAGGCCAAAATTGGATTGGATACGGATAAGTGCAAAAACACCCTTACGCCTACTAAAAGCCGAAATTGTCACGTTTGACAAATTGAAATGTGCATCGCTAGCAATCAATACATTGAAATCCTGTTTCTCTTTTCTGTTTTCTACAGTATGCCCTGGAAGAGAAGTAGCTGGAATATTCTATGTTTTCGCTCTCAGTCATATAAAAACAGTTTAACTTACAGTATGTTCAATATTCTTCTCCCTCTTCGGCTGCAAACTGGCGAACAGTCTAAGTGGCACCCTTGTGCTTTCAAACGGTTTGCTGGCTGGCACCGGGATCGACAGCTCCCTGGACATGGACTCCTGAGGGTCGTCTGCGAAACGGATCAGCAGGCCTGACGACGTTTTCAGAAGTATCGTCGAGTTCTGGAAAAATAATAGTACCTCTTTGCATAGGCAGGGGAATTGACGGACGAGTAGAGTGTGAAGTCCGAAAGGAGGATCTTAAGGGCCTATGTGCTCGCGGCAACTGTCCCTTTCAAACCAATGACAGAATGCGCGCTCTGTCCTTTTCTAGCATGGGGCTGTTTCAAGCCGATTTCATATATTTTTGCATATATCTCAATGTACACAAAAGGTATTGAAAAACAGAGTTGATTATGATGTTCTTCATAATTATACGGTGATTTCGATATAACATTTGTCGTTTCTAAGCTCATAGAAATGTCACAGTTGTTGAAATTCGGCATTGAGACGCCAGATTTTCACGATATATCTGATGATTTCCTGGTGTAATCATAGTATTTTTAGGTTATATCTATGAATCTAGTTGTTCTCCATATTTTAGAGAAGCTAACCATTATATAGATTTATTGAAAATTCAATTATTAACTATCATAACAAAGTGAAAAGCCGGACCGTGTTTAGCCCGATTTAGAGTACTTCCCTCCTTAATAATACGACTCAGGCGATTGCAATTTTCGCCGATATTCCGAATTCAAAGAGACGACGACCTTACTACTTTGATATTAAAAATGTCCAAAAATCACAAATCTCAGATATCCAAGTTAAAAAAGAGAATGTTGGACAAATGTCCAACTTTAATATTCCAAATCAATTTAACCCCGCACTACTTTGACATTAAACAGTCCAAAAATAATGAATTTCAGATCACCAAGTTAACAGAGAATGTTGAACAAATGTCCAAGTTTTTGAATTTTCAATTTGAATATCCGTAAATGAGACACTTTGCATATTGTTTTTAATGCGTTTTAAAAAAAATTAAAATCTCCAAGTTAACGAAGAATGTTGGACAAAAGACAAAAGTACAATTTATTGTTTTTATTTTTTACTTTGAATATCCGTAAATGTGAAACTTGACATATTGTTTTTCTCAAACATGCATGAAAATAGTCTTATTCCTTATGCAAAATCAATACGCAAACTTTGACATTTACGGTTTCTCAAATTAAAAAAAAAAACTTTTTTTTTTCATATAACTCGTCTTTTTCAAATTTCGAACAACAAAACTCTCCAGCAAAGTCCAAAACGCCATGACTTCATGCCAAATCTTTTTTTTTCTAAGTACACTTGCGTTTAGTTTCAACCATTTGCATTTGTGTTGACCTAGCACTGAGGCTGTACGCCATAGATTTTTTATTTATGTATTTCCTTGCAATAATTTGAGAAAAGCACTATGTAAGCCTCGGCGGAAATAGCAATTGCCTGACTCGTATTATTGAAGTCCTCGCCTGCGACTCGGACTTCAATCCCTACATGCCTCGACAACAATGTTCTATTTTGTACAGAATTCAACTATGTTTGAGAAAATCAAATTGCAATGCACTGCAATTCAAGAAATGAGTCAATGGCGGCCATGTTCGTTTCCTCTAGAACTAGTGGACTGTTCAGCAACGTTCGTTCTAAATTCTCCCTTATTCTAACTACATATGCCCGAAAAACTGTAAGATGGTAGCTGTGGCAAATATCCGTAAGGAAAACAAAAGAAAATGTATCTAAAACATAGGAATTGCTTCGAATATAACTCACCTGTTGTAAAGGAGAGCTGCCAGCTGTGACGACCAACTCCATGGCGTGCTCGAGCCCCGCGACCAAATCCTTCCTCGGCTCCACCTTATTCAAATACACGTTCACCCCCTGTGCCACCACCTCGTAGCCAAGTTTCGTGCTCACTAGAGCATTCGATAGAAATTCTAACTTTTTTTCAACCACAACCGACACTTGGCCTAGTTTAAACGTGCCGCACTTCTGCGCGTTATGCTCTAAGCATAACTCATTCGCACCAGGTTTCAGTACAAAGTTTTCGCATGTAAACGAGTTTTTGAAGTCATTTCGTAACGTAGTGGACGGTTTCCTGTATTTGGTGCTGTCTGACCTCTTAAGTGTCAGTTTAGGGTTTTGACAGTCTACTGTGGTCTTCTGAAGAGTCTTGTCCTCCTTATAATGTAACTGTGCGGTGATCTGGAGTGGATTGAGCAACGGGTTCTTGGGTTTCAAGTCGTCTAGTCTTATACTGGAAATAATAGTACATTACGATACAAGTGCGGTGCGTTGATGGTTACAGCCGAGGCGATATTGCTAGCCCGAGCCGTAGGCGAGGGCTACAAGAAAGCAGAGGCTGTAATTATCAAACCGCACGTATGTCGTACGACGTTTTATAACATATTTGCGAGGAAATAGCTAAAAAATTAAAACAATACAGCGAAAAGAAAAAAAGCGAGGACTAATTTTTACTCGTTCACAAATTAGCGATGCGCGCGTCCACAGGGGTACGTTCAGTCGACCCAGTTCGATATTTATACCGATCGAATCTTATACTAGTGGGACGCACTGAACGTGCACCTTAGCTGCTGTCAGATAAAACCTCACTTCCGGTGCGCCTCTGAACGGGCCGGATAAAAATTAACCTAGTCGAAATTTCGTCTGCTAGGTGTCTCTGAACGGGCAATATGGCGCGGGCTACAAGATCGCAGCGGCTGTAACCTATCAACCACCGCACTTGTATCGTAATGTACTATTATTTCCAGTATAAGACTAGACGACTTGAAACCCAAGAACCAGCCAGTATTACTAATAAACTAAATTAATATTTTTTTTATTTTGTTACGGATAAATGGTTGTAATTTATTGTAAAAATTAATTAAATCAAAGAATTAAATGTTTATTTTATTATACTTTATCTCCCAAAGTTAATTTTATTTATAAAATGTTGACCAATTTTCTGCCATAAAAACTCTTTGCTAAGATTTACAAAAGTACCGTTCGATAAACCGTGCGTTTTAACTAATTAAAAAAAAAAACTCGCGTGTTTTACAGCACTCGTGCATTTTACATTACGATTACGCTCAAGTACGTAATAAGATACAATACAATATTGAAATTGGTGTAGTAAGAGACCCTTTACGAGCAAATGTGTTATAAAGAAGTTTTTATATAAATTGAAATAGAAGAATCTTCCATGCTGGAAAGAACTTCCATGCTGGACTAGGAGTGATCGATATAGAATAACATAGAATGTGCCAGCTACATCTCCCCCGAACATGCTGTAAAAATCAGCTAAGGGATTCGAGGGTATCAGTATTGTGATTGAGGCGATGGGCTGACAACCTGTCACTAATAGCAATATACAGATCTATCTGGAATAACCCTCAAACTTATCAGACGTGGCGGAGCGACCTTTGTTTAGGTCATTTACGCTCTGCATTTAGGGATAAAGGCGTGATTATATATATGAATGTATGAATGAAATAGAAAATGCTTTTAAACTTTAAATTAATTTTCACTTGTACTTTTTTTTACTCTAACATATTTATTACATTTAAAAAAAGAACAAAAACAAGGGTATTTACACCCAAAAACATCAATTTTAAAAATAGATTGATAAACAATTTATTTATAATTCGGTGTCTACCTCCGTGATCGGCGTCTTTGATAGTGGTCCACAAATCATTACAGAGGCTTATTAGCTGTACTATTAAACGGTTTAAAACACTGACACCAGGGTTCATCGGGTCGATTGACTCGAAATCCACACAGCAAGAAAGACATCCGATAAAAAATCCGGCAATCATAATAATGATAGTTATTACTCGAAAATTACTTCTTCCATGCTGGACTGGAAGTGATAGGAAAACATAGAATGTGCCAGCTGCATCTCCTCCCGGGCATGCTGTAAAACCGGCTAAAGGATTTGAGGGTTTCATTGTATTGCAATTTAGGTGATAGGCTGAAAATCTGTCACTATAGCAATATACATAGTAGCCCTCAAAACTGCTCAGACGTGGCGGAACGACTTTTGTTTAGATCGTTTTTCTACCCCATTAGGGATAAAGGCGTGATTTTATGTATGTATGTATCACTCGAAAAAAGTCTAAAAAAATCTGTTTTCACACTCACCTACTAATAAGAGCAGGCGATTCCCCCTCCGCAGGATCAGCCACCGACTTTCTAGGAGAGTTAGTCTGCGTGCTAACACTACTATAAACACTTAAATCAGTCTTGTGATTCTTAGCCACATTTTTTTTCTCCTGCGCTTCGTCCTTACAACACTCTATGCTGATCGCCGCTCGCGTACAGTCCACGTCTTTTGGGAAATTGCACTCTATAACCAACTGACATTTGATCTGGTTTTCTGTGATGTAAACTCCTCGGTCTGATGGCACTAGAGTCACTGAGACTATCTTGAAACAGTCGCTTAGTTCGGAGAGCACGGTCTCCGGCTTTTCGGACAGGTTTTCTCTGATCGATTTCATCATCTCCTCGAAGTAGAAGTGTCTGACTAGTATCTCTAATTCGGCAGTGCATGCGATTGTCGCAGAGAGCTTTGTGTATCTGAAACAGTTCATATTTATTACGAACTGTTTGTGCGGTAATTTTGAGATAATTATGTATAAAATAGGCTTGTTACGTTACGTTTAAAAGGAACTTTAAACTCTATGAAAAAATATGTAGAAGTGTGATTTCGGAAGTAAATATTTTAGTAAGTCGACCGCATGGTCCTAAAGGTTAATTTATCCTATATATTTTTTTAAATAACTTGTATTTTATTAAACTTATAGTCAAAACGTTGTATTTTAATTGCACTTGAACTGAAATGTAAATTACAAATTCATGCATTAGAATCATTATCATATCATAATGGCGTTTTCTGCGCAGTTCCTTTCCTATCTTATATGGGCATATTCCAGTTTTGCAACCAGTCTTCGGCCGCTGAAATGATTGCGTCATTAATTTTTATAGCTTATAAATCGTCCCACTGCAGGGCAAAGGCCTCCCCTATAACTTTCCAGGCGTCTCTGTTCACAGCTCCGGTCGGTCATTGTTCGCATAAGAATTAAGCTACCTAGTATACAGGGTGTTAATATAATTGCGTGCCATAGCTTAAGGGGTGTTTCAGTAACGGAAAAGGAGCCCATGAAAAATATAAAAAATAAATCCAACTCAATAAATAAAAAAGTTAATAGTCTGTATTTATTATGACTCCGAAAGCTGCATACGCAGCGGCGCGCGTGATTGATTATAGCCGGCCGGCCAGCTACAACTCTGGGAATTATTATAAATACCTACCGATTATTGTTTTTTATTTTTTTATTTGAATTTTTTTAAATATATTTTATGGACTCCTTTTACGTTACTGAAACACCTCCTAAGCTATGGCACGCAATTAAATTAATACCCTGTATAATTAAATTTGTATCTGCTCATACCTATCCATATCATTGATCTTCTTAGCGGCGGCGACAAGCTCCAACCTGGTCTGCGCGGCTAGGTCCCACCAGCCCTGTTCCTCGTAGGACCTCAGCGCGTCCATGAGGAACACCACCGCTTTGCCCGTCTCGCCCAGCTCCGAGTAGAACGCGGCCAGGTCGCGCCCTATCAGCCGAGCGAACCTAATAAACAATAATGGTATAATTTACATTTATTTATCTATAAAGTTCGTTTATTAAACGTTGAGTTATCGATATCAACGTGTTTTGCTACCCACAAACAGCTTTTTCTCTCCTCTCTCTCCTCTTCGCTGGCTCAGCGACCCGAAGTGGATCTTGGCCTCCGACGACATTAAAGTGCGCCATTCTTCCCTATTCTGCTGTTAACTACCTCCGTGGTCTAGCGGTCTGAGCCATGGGCTAACGACCCGGAGGTCCCGGGTTCGTTTCCCGGTGGGGGGCAATGACTTTGTGTTGTTGTTTCTAGTTTGGTTAGGTCATTGCAGGCTGATCACCTGATTGTCCGAAAAGTAAGATGATCCATGCTGTCGGATGGGCATGTAAATACCTGCGCCTGATTTCTCTCTGGTCGTGTCAGTCAGTCTGTCCCATCAGAATAAGAGATTGAAGGAATAGAGAGTGCACTTGTGTGTTGCGCAAACACTTAGGCACTAAAAACTAGTCCCGCGCAGTTGGCCGATCTCTGGGAGATTGGCCGCCGTCACCGAAAATCGGTTGGGAGGACTATATTATAATTCTGCTGATCCGAAGTTGGAACATCTGCCACGTTGCAAAGAAAATGCTGTTTATAGGCCGCAAAACTCATTGGTGTCGATAAAGCGACGTTAAAAATAAGAAATTTACTCATATCGCAATAATACTTTACAATACACTATTTCAACCGTAACTTAAAATTATAATCCGTGATATACGTAGGTAGGATTTACGTAGGTACGGGTAGTTTTGCTCTTTTGAGGAGGCTGGCGTTATATTACCAAACGCATTAATGCGTTATTTTGGGGCGGGATGGGATCTACCTCCTAGTGGTCCACCCCGGGCAACGGCAACACAGGCTTGCCTATGAATAGGCTGGCTGAATGATCCCAACAAAGCGCTGGTAGGCTCCGTAAGGAGCCGCTTGCGAGCCAGACCACTCTCTCACCGGAGTCCGGCGCCAAACAGCTTGCTGTGTTCCGTCGGTGCATGACACTACCAGTGCCTTAACAGGCGTCTTCTGGGTTTGCTCACTCCATCGTCGACTCTGTCACGGTCATCGCTGACCTTTGTGTCTAGAGTCAAGAGCTAACCCAATCCGAATAAAAAAAAACGTGTTATAATTCCTCTCATTATAGAACAGTTGCATAAATTGCTATTAACATCAACGCTATTATTTTGCATTATATTCCCCACTGACCTGAGTCTGCCGATGTGCTTATACGTGCCCATGGCCAGCTCGGCGAGCTCCAGGTAGTACTGCTGGAAGCTGGTTTTGCTGCACAGCGCCTCCTTCAGCCTGTCCGTGGGCGTGGGCTGCTGGTTGTTGGGTTCGCTGTCGCCCATGCCCGCGGACAGCATCACCACCAGGTGGAGTTGTTCAGAAGTCGGGTCTGGTGATCCTGGTAGTAGGCCGCACAGCTTGCCTAGCTCGTGGAGCTGGAAGGAAACGATTTATGGTTGAGTGTTGAACATTTTCTTAAGTTTCCAAGGTACATACAAAATAAATGCGAAATGTGCTGTCTTGGATTGGGGTCGATTAGATAAACGATCGATCCTTATTAGGCGGTTTAAAAACTCTTGACTCCTGGGTTGATTGGGTTGTTCGACAAACGACTCAAAAAACTCACTCAATGGAAACCTTGCTTTTCGGTCTTCTACAGATTGTACTTCGATGAGTGTGAGTGTCCTCAGCAACAACACCACGACGACCTTATCCCACCAGATCCCTTCTATGATCGGATATCTAGACGCACGGCAGGATACCATCCATTCCTAGACACTTCCAATCATCTTACAAAATACGAGTAAAGCGTGGAACTCACTACACGCGTCAGTGTTAATACAACCCTCAATTCTTCAAAGTTAGAGTGCGCAGGCATCTTCTGGGAGAGCTCGCTCCGTCGTCGATTCTGTCATCCCTGACCTAGGCTAAAGTCAAGAGCAAACATATTATAAATTATAAATGAAGAAAATAAACTGACCTTGTCTTTCGCGTTGTGCAGCAGCGGTGCCTGCGTGGCGGTGCACATGTCAAGGGCGTTGTTGGAGGCCGAGAGCTTCTCACAGGCGCGCAGGGTCTCTGCACAGGCTAATTGCGCCCAGCAGGCGGCGGCGCCTTCCACCGCCGAAGCGCCCAGCAGATTCAACTCTAGCAGCGTGTGGTGGACGGTCGTTAGGCAACGAGAAGCGATCTGGAAATAATAGTACATTACGATACAAGTGCGGTGCGTTGATGGTTACAGCCGAGGCGATATTGCTAGCCCGAGCCGTAGGCGAGGGCTACAAGAAAGCAGAGGCTGTAATTATCAAACCGCACGTATGTCGTACGACGTTTTATAACATATTTGCGAGGAAATAGCTAAAAAATTAAAACAATACAGCGAAAAGAAAAAAAGCGAGGACTAATTTTTACTCGTTCACAAATTAGCGATGCGCGCGTCCACAGGGGTACGTTCAGTCGACCCAGTTCGATATTTATACCGATCGAATCTTATACTAGTGGGACGCACTGAACGTGCACCTTAGCTGCTGTCAGATAAAACCTCACTTCCGGTGCGCCTCTGAACGGGCCGGATAAAAATTAACCTAGTCGAAATTTCGTCTGCTAGGTGTCTCTGAACGGGCAATATAATTTTTAACCAGGTTAAATTTCGATCGATCGAGCGTTTCTGAACGTACCCCAGATTACCTAGTATATATCGCGCAGCGCTTTTTTTTAAGACAAAGCCCAAAAAACCAGCCAGTATTACTAATAAACTAAATTAATATTTTTTTTATTTTGTTACGGATAAATGGTTGTAATTTATTGTAAAAATTAATTAAATCAAAGAATTAAATGTTTATTTTATTATACTTTATCTCCCAAAGTTAATTTTATTTATAAAATGTTGACCAATTTTCTGCCATAAAAACTCTTTGCTAAGATTTACAAAAGTACCGTTCGATAAACCGTGCGTTTTAACTAATTAAAAAAAAAAACTCGCGTGTTTTACAGCACTCGTGCATTTTACATTACGATTACGCTCAAGTACGTAATAAGATACAATACAATATTGAAATTGGTGTAGTAAGAGACCCTTTACGAGCAAATGTGTTATAAAGAAGTTTTTATATAAATTGAAATAGAAGAATCTTCCATGCTGGAAAGAACTTCCATGCTGGACTAGGAGTGATCGATATAGAATAACATAGAATGTGCCAGCTACATCTCCCCCGAACATGCTGTAAAAATCAGCTAAGGGATTCGAGGGTATCAGTATTGTGATTGAGGCGATGGGCTGACAACCTGTCACTAATAGCAATATACAGATCTATCTGGAATAACCCTCAAACTTATCAGACGTGGCGGAGCGACCTTTGTTTAGGTCATTTACGCTCTGCATTTAGGGATAAAGGCGTGATTATATATATGAATGTATGAATGAAATAGAAAATGCTTTTAAACTTTAAATTAATTTTCACTTGTACTTTTTTTTACTCTAACATATTTATTACATTTAAAAAAAGAACAAAAACAAGGGTATTTACACCCAAAAACATCAATTTTAAAAATAGATTGATAAACAATTTATTTATAATTCGGTGTCTACCTCCGTGATCGGCGTCTTTGATAGTGGTCCACAAATCATTACAGAGGCTTATTAGCTGTACTATTAAACGGTTTAAAACACTGACACCAGGGTTCATCGGGTCGATTGACTCGAAATCCACACAGCAAGAAAGACATCCGATAAAAAATCCGG
>JARACY010007023.1:0-11333 GCA_029255725.1 Scrobipalpa atriplicella
TATTGACTCTAACATGAACTGGAAAGAACATATATCAAAAATAACAGCTAAACTATCGAGATTCTCTTATGCTTTGTACGAACTAAAAAAAAATACTGATAAAAAAACGGCCCTTTGTACCTATTACGCATATGCACATTCCTGGCTTCAATATGGGATAGTGTTGTGGGGGAATGGTACAGATGTTGTTCAAGTATTTAGGCTACAAAAGAAGTGTATAAGAATTATAATGAACATTAACATTTTAGTAAGCTGCAAGCCATATTTTAAAGAATTAGAAATACTAACACTAACATCGATCTACATACTAGAAGCAAGTTTATTAGTCAGAAATAATATGCACCTTTTTCAACAATATTGTAGGCCACCAAATCTCAGACCACAAAATAGATTAGTTTTTCCATTTTCATCACTAGAAATGTATCATACCAGTCCCTACGCAATGTGTGTTAAAATTTATAATAATATTCCAGACTCGATAAAAAATGAAACCGACCATATCATATTTAAAAGAACACTAAAAAAATATCTCATTGAGAAATGTTACTACACTATTGAAGAGTACTTTTGTGAAAAAACACCTACATAATTATTATTTTATTACTTTAAATATATAATACCATTTGTAACATAAACAAACCTGTTTAAAAATAATGTTAAGTTATAATACTAATAAGTTAAATTTTAATAAATTAAAATTAAAATTTAAATTAATTTTTCTAAATTTTAGTTTGTTAATAGTATTTAAGTGATATACATAAATGTTACTTATATAAATTTAGTTTTTAAGATAATTTGCTGTGCCCAAACCGGGTTCATGTGGACGCTTTTATATTTATAACACCTTATGTACCCATGAATGCAATAAATGATTGAATTGAATTGAATTGATCTTTGTTGGGTTTTTCGTTTACCAACATTTTGAACTTTGAGCTCCGCGTCAGAGAGTAGGATCAATAATATTATAAGAATTGTTTGTTACGTGACGTAAATGCCACACCTACGTATGCGAAAGTGAGTCGGTCGATTAGCTTGCATTAGTTCCTGGAGGCGCGGTCTGAAGGCTAAGATGTTGTTTTGGAGTAAAAAAGATCCATAGAATAAGGCCAAAAACATTTACATTAATGTAAGGCCATAGCATTACTCAGAAGTACTAAATAGGTGACAATGTACATACATCAAAACTTTAGCAGTTGGTCGCTAATCATTTGATCAAACTGTCCAATGTTCAGCTCGTGAACTCCAGCTCAGGGCAGATCGCGTCAATTGTCGATGGCAAATATATTTAGGCTCTAGACGGACTGCAATCCAACTGTAACCTGACTGCCAAATTGCAGTTTAGATGCAAATGGGATGCAGGGCACGACTGTTATAAAACTGCACTTTGACAGTTGCCGCGACTGCCAATGAAACTGCGCGCCAATCGCTCGTCAATGTTCTGTTTGATTGTAATAGTCGTGACAGCTGCATTGAAATCAAATCAAATACCTAACTAATTCTTCAATTTAAACACCCAGGCAAGCTCAATGGGCTATAGAATAGAAAACTGTTGTCAAACTGCACCATCATCAGCCGGATTGATGCTGAATTTACAGTTCGTCTGTCAAGCCTTATTCGTCGTTGTATTTGTTGTACAATACCTATTTTGCTTTTGCTGTTCGCATTTGGGTTGTTCGTGGCTTTGACCAAGCACGGGCCGCCAGTAAAGGCACGCAGCGCACTGCACGGCTTTACTTTATGGGTCCATTGACATAGTTACCAGTTTATGGTTCGCGATTTGGTATTCATATTAATATTTTTTTATCGTTCAGTTTTAATACCATAATCATAGTAGCACAAAGAGGTAGGTACCTACTTACATAATATGTAGGTCCTTTTTTTAACCCGAATGAGTAGCGCAAAGAAGGGCATGTGTCTTTCAGCTATGTATTATGCTTAAATATATAATTTAAATATATTTGCTTACATAATATTACAGCAACAGCTCTACTTTGTCCCCTTGATCACTTCCATATCCGCCATTATAATGACGAACTTTATTATTAAGTATTATCTTTAATTTTGGAAATTATGAGTACTCTCTTGTTATCGTGTTATTTATTTTATTTTTATTCTAGCTATAGGATCGAACTTTCACGACCCCTACTATCACTATCAATAATTTTATCAAAGGTGCGCGCTATGGTGTCGATTCGGTCAAGCATATTTTATTGTCTTTAAAATAGAAAATTAACACTGAAACATTAGGTGAGCATTAGAATTAAAATGTTATGGAAGAATAATAAATAATACATGCATGATACAAGAATAATAAATAATGTATTGGCACAGTCAATCATCAGTAAAAATAAGATAAAACATCTAAACTAAAAATTATAATTACAAAATGTAAACTCTTTGACCCCGACGTGATTTGAACACGCAACCTTCTGATCTGGAGTCAGACGCGCTACCGTTGCGCCACGGAGTCGATATCTTAAGCGGCGAAATACTAGTAGTATTACAGAAGCAAGGCCTATTTTTCTTTATATATTGTTAAATGAAAAATAAAATTATCAATGATAAAAATAAACCACACTACACCCGCAACGAGCTCGCAACATATTGCAAACCATATAAAATAAGTTTTTTTTTTTATGTGAAAGCTAAGCCTCCATCTGTCATTATGTTCGCGTAACTTGTCCTCAGTACTTGTGACTTGGAGTTTCATGAACGTCCAACAGATGTCGCTCGCACCTCTACTTCTAAATTATACTGGCGCATAAAAATATAAAATGCTCGTTTACTTCCGTTTCGATAGCATAGTGAGTGACATGATATGAAAAACTGAAAAATAAACAATTTTTTCCATAAAATCATCAGAAAAGCAAAAAAACTGCGTTCATAATATATAATAACAGCTGGCGCATAAATTCACCACCTCTTACGTCAGCCCCTGTGGCCTAATGGATAAGGCATCGGCCTCCTAAGCCGGGGATTGTGGGTTCGAGTCCCACCAGGGGTACAGCTTTTTTTAACGCTGAAATAATCCACGTATTATAATTTTTTATATCTGTTACGCTAACCACCACCATTTTACTTATTGGTTTTTATGACTATTCATTCGTGCCAGTATGTAACTTACTACCTTACTTACCTACCTATTATTTTAGTTACAATATTTTTTATCTAATTTAATAAACTACACCAATAACTACAAAAAATACAGCATTTTTTTTTTCAATTTAAAGTATTTATTTAAATAATTTTAATGAGATCGTCATGCATAGAAGCAGATTTATCAAATAGGACGTCACTGTATTTGCAGAGCTTCGAAGTGGAAGACATCGTAGGCCTGTATGTGTCAAATAATAACCCACTTGATGAGGAACACGGCAATCGTTATCTGAAAAAAAAAAACATTGTTTACAGACAGCAACCTAATTATCCGTGCAGATTATGGTCATAAAGAACGCTATACCGGTATATAGCCAACACCTAATATAGCGCTGTGTTCATGTTCACTTTCAAATCAAATGAAGAATTAAAATTAAACGCAATAATTTTTGGCAGCCCTATTTGTTTAAAATTATTGACTTGGAGTCATCAAGAATTAGAAGCTTATTTTCACCACCTTGGTCAACGGCGCCGTGGCTTAGTTGGTTAAAGCGCCTGTCTAGTAAACAGGAGATCGGGGGTTCGAATCCCCCCGGGGCCTACAGATTGATTAAATAATCTGTTCCCTTTTTATATTTTTTTATTTTACTTACGTGCACATAAATTCGTCGTATTTTGTACCCCTACAGAAAAATATACAGGAGGACAAAAATCTACTGATGGGCACGGCGCAGTTAGGTTGAACATGTGAATTTCTCTATCAGCAACGCTTTGGCAGCTATGAGATGCTTCTGCTCCTTGCCACATACACACAAGCAGTCGGCCTTGTCCATTGTTTCTGAACTGAAAAGTAAATAAAATGGATTTTTATTTTTGTGCTAAAAATATTTCCATGTATGTACCATATACGCCCTCTGTAGGCATTCATCAACATTACATTCACTCAAATAATTACATTGACTTATCACAAGATGGCGCTAATTCATATGAATATAATCCGTATTTCTTTGTAATTTCTTCCCAGCCTTCCCAGCCCACCACCTCCTACCAGAAATAATCAGATACTTGAGGATAATGTAAACTAAGTAATCAAGATTTTTCACCAACGGATTTGTACAGAAAATAAAAGTATACCTGTACGTTTACTAAGGGTTGTTGTCTCAAATAAAATGGATGTATTCTGTACGTCCTCTCGCGGCCAGGGATGACGAAGTCCTCAAATTCGGTTTGATTGTAGACAGTGCCGTTGAAAGGACAGTGAGGTCCAAATATCCTTGTAGGAACCTCGCTCTTTACCAATAATGTGTCTACAGCACTGATAACATCTTGAACACTAGTTGATGCAGTCTGAAATTAATACAAGTTTAATTTTATTTGACAGCTCTTATTTTTACTGTTATTATAATCATAATTAAATGGGATTTATTGTCCATAACATTCTAAATATCTAATCATCAACAGCTTGTCATTCCACGCATGGACAAAGGCCTCGCCCAAGACGTGCTCCTAATAATGTAAATTTAAGGCCGATCTTTGGCTATTTTCATCCAGTTTTCTAAATTCGATACTATGTTTTGAGCGAGAGACAAAATTGGTGCTTTAAAACTACAGACGAATAAAATTGGTTACCGTTAAGAACATCTCCGAATAATCCAGATACTCGTTATTGATGTTCTGGAAGTCTGTCAAGTCCGGTGCAGCATACGCGAAGTAAACGTCAAAGTAAGTAGTCCTCAACGTGTTCATGAAGCTTCTAGCTCTGTCCATGTCTGAGGCAGAAGGCCGGTCAGAAGGACTCACGACGAGTACTACAGTGCTTGGGCCAGCGCTGGCTCTACTGTCCCTTTCGGACAAGGACTTGTTCAGAGAATGTCCTATTGTAGCGGATATGATGTTACCGATGTTAAGACGGGTTGGCCCTGGAATTGAAACGTAACTTGTTTTAATTTGATGAAAGTATTTTTCTCGAGCCCTTAGCTGCTTTTTCTACCCTGAAGCCTGAAGTCTATTCATGCAGGTAGACTGACTGTAAAGCTGATGATTCCATCAGACAGGTAGATTACAGGTAGGTATACATACCAAAAGAGTTAAGATTTACGTAAATCTTAAACTTGCTCTCACATTAATTAAAACCGAGCGCATAACTTTTATAAATAGATTTAGCGTAGTTAACTTCTGCATAATTAGAAAATTGCGCAGTACCAGTTCGTACCGGAATTCTCCGTAATATAGGGTGTTACAAAACGTCAACTTTTATTACGTTTGCTGCCACATTTTAACGCATGATTGGCTTTAATAATCGCACTAAAGCAACCGTAAATAACTGGTAAATTGCTTACATTCCTGTGTGTAATTGCTGAGGTAGGAAAACACGGCGGTTAGGTTGTCCGAAGGTGGCACTATCCAATTTGCCGTGTTGCCGTGGAGGAGTGAGAGGGTACTCCTTTGAAGGTTCAACTCTAGAGCTCCTCCTACGTAGCTAAAAATATAAGTGAAGAATTATACTACTTTGCTATATGCCAAATAAAACAATAATTAAAATTGCATTAAATAATAATAATATATCCGACCTATCATTGGTAGCAATTCGTGGTTGCAATATAAGTCCATACCCGTCACTTTCTATCATGACATGCGAGAACAGAACGGGATGTCACTAATTTTAGTTGAGATTTAGTTAAGTCGGGATGGTTACGAATCGAGCCCATTATCATATCATGGTCATGGAGGAATATAATGGCCACGATTCGGAGTAAACAAGATTTAATTAAAATAAAACCATACCTACCACCTGTCATTTTCCGTCTTGAGCTAACAGTAAGGGACGGCAGTGTAGACGGTTTTATTATAATCCCGTCAGTTCAAAATTCTATGGATAGTTAAGTAGCGATGTGAACGGGTCCCGACTAAAATAATTTGAATTTTTTTAACGAGTTCTATGTGACAGGCAGGATTATAATAAGTCCGTCCATTCTGCAATCCTTTTCTGTTCGCTCAAGACGAAAAATTACAGGTATAGTTTAATTCTACCTATGAATTTGTTCATATAGTTGAATGAACATATACATATAATCTCGCCTTTATCCCTAATGGGGTAGGCAGAGCGTAAACAACCTAAACATAAGTCATTCCGCCACGTCTGACAAATTTTGAGGGTTATTCCAGATGGATCGGTATATTGCTATAGTGACAGGTTGTCAGCCCATCGCCTAAATTACAATACTGAAACCCTAGAATCCCTTAGCTGACTTTTACAGCATGCCCGGGAGGATATGCAGCTGGCACATTCTATGTTTTTCTATCGCTCCCAGTCCAGCATGGAAGTTGAATGAAGAATTCATAGAAAACATAAAATTCATAAAATCACCGTCGAACGGACTCTACAAGATTACGATAAGACACGGTTCTTGAATAAACAAACTTTCATCTAGATTTATATGAGACAAGCATGACTAAAAGCAAAATATTTGACTATATGGTGTAGATGAGTCATTTATATCATAGTAGATGAGTCACATACTAAAAACACGCCTGTATCCTTTACGGGTTTGGTAGAGCTCCGCGCCCGTCACGTTTGACTGATAATATAACGGTGGAAATTCAAATAGGTTTGATATTATTACCTTCTTCAGGTCATTACCCACTGTAGCTAGGACCTCGGGGCATTGTCTTGAAGAGGATCGGAGAATATACTTACGATATAAACTGCTCTACATCATATCCTTTCCACGCGGCATCTGTCGCTACAACTAGGTCCATTACTGGTACACTGTAGCTAGGCTGGCAGGACCGCTGGTTTTGGCGAATCAAAGATGCTGGAAGTAAGGCAAATAAGCATTTAGTTCTCGATAGGAAAAGTTATATTACTAAACGATAAATAAGAAGCCATCGAAATAAGCCGTCGTCGCAATGTGGAAACCTGTGCTACGATCAGTGGTGCAGTCCGTACAGTAAGTTAAAAACGAAGATAGTCTGTCGTGTGTTCAAACCTATTGATAAAAGATAATCCACCAACACAAGAAACAGAGCTTGTGTCGACGACAGCGCCACCTGTCATGTTGTACGGTCGAAAATCGCACCTGACGAGCTGTGGTGTGCCATGCCATCTACGTGCTCCTCCCGATAAAGACCATAGTATATGGTCAAAACTTTGAGAACTAAGCCTCCGTTAAAAAAAATAAAAAAATAAGCCGTTCAGTTTCCATGATGGGAAAAGTGTGTGTTACTTACGTACGTAATTTACGAATGCTGTCACAGCAGCATCAGTGATTCTCTCTATTTCTTCTACAGGAATGTACACCGTTATTTGCCTCAAGGACAAAACGTGGGCGAACCGCGACGCTTGGGTCTGAAGGTCTACACTGTTGAAGATGTTGCTGAAGAGAATCTGCCTATTGCATGCCTTGACTGAAGGGTCGAATGATACTCCACCTTCAGAGTAGTACATGTCTATGACTTGGGAAAGTCTCAATGATCTTCGTTCTTTCAACCATTTGGGTACATATTGAGCCAGTATCAGACCTAGAAAAAAAAAGGGAATATTATTTATAAAAGAAATTCGAGCATTTTAAACAATAGATCTTTTTCATTTCTCATACTCGGAAAGTAGTGTTGTTTTGATCTGACTATTGGGTGGAAGATGCTGCTTTCCTTTCACAGGGAAGGAATAACTCATACAAATTTCATCCCCACCCTAGGGCGGGAATGAACTTTAAAAAAGAACTGCTTGAATTGCTGTCAGCTGTGAAGACTTTTTTTCATATTAAAAAAAAAAACTTTATGAAATGTCGTGACTTTTTAACCAGCTAGTGTCACTGGCCAGTGTGAATTTAGCGCAAACTTGCGATGCGAGTGCCGCGACAAAATTAAAAAATAGGTACTACTTTATTAACAATAAATACTTAGTTTGTATTAACAACTAGTTTTATTTTCCTCATATTCTAAATGAAAAGTAGAGTCATTGCCACGGGTAGAAGAATCAATTCCTCTCGGACTATAGCCAACTACCTCGGGAATGGCCATTGACCACTTTTAAGAAACATGTCTAGTTAAAAAACCATTTGGAGGAATAAGCCTACTGTTCTATTTTCTGTAATCAAAATTAAAAAAAGTGCAGTAAATAAAAAGATATTTAATTAAAACGTATGACTTTCATATGACCTCTGTGACGTCACCATAGGCTGTATCTCAGGGCTGTCTGTGTTCCTTCGACGTGTACCTAATTTAGAAGAAAAAAAACTGTCATGTCATAAGTATCTTGTCAAAATAGAAACATAACATAACCTCATAACCCCATAAATACAATTTTCGTTATTAGATTTTTGTGCTTGGTTAAATTATGGAGTACTATAGAAAATGTTTTGTGCCAACATGCACAAATGATTCAGAAAATGCTCCTCGTAAAATGTTTGTTCGCATACGAGAAGATTTGCGTGAAAAATGGTGCCGAGAAGTAAAAGCCGATTATTTCAAGGTTTATACTATGTACTGTTGTGAAGATCACTTTGATGTAGTAGTTTCCACTATTTTCGATATATTTAGTGTAGCTACGTGTAGAAAGATTGCTTGAAATAGTCATCTGAAAATCGCTAATCGTTTCGTCGCTCAAAGCAAAGAGAAAGATGAGGTTATGTTATTTCCAAATGACATGTCATGTCATGGCTTCACAGATTAGTTAGTAGGTACCTATATTTTTATTTTTCAAGGCACACGTCATGTGGGCTATAATGCCATTGATGACGTCACACGCGATATAATTTAAAAAATTATATAAATTAATTTAAGCTGTATATTTAAAAATTATTCAAATAAGCGTCTTAAAATTAGGAATAATATCCAAAAAAACGATTTAAACAGTAGGTCATAAAATTTAGACAATGCTCATTGATTCTCTTCCACCCTAGTCTATGAATCTACTATTGAACCTACCATCAATTCCAGCTAAAATCTCGGCATCAGTGAAATACCAGTCGACGATAGTGCTGTTCTGAGTGAGCAGATAGTGATGTCTTGGAAGTGTCGTGTCGTTCCACCTGCTGTTGCTGCCGATGAACAGTCTCTGAGGAGCAACACCGACACTCGGGGCCTTGGTTTATTACTACTTCCGCTAAATCACCTGCAATTCAGTGAGCAATCGATCATCGTTTAAATAATAGCAAAGAAAAGACAAGAGTCACCAGATGTACGAGATATTAGGATGTATTAGAAAAGTTCACATACCACCTAAAGTAGCCACCCAGACATTACTTATATCAGGAGTAGTAGTTTGCCTTGCTCTGTCTTCAGTGTCCAATGTCTCAATGTTCTCAAACCACTCTTGCTTCGCCGATTCCATCATAGGTTCAGCTATGTCCTCTTTGAAGATATTCGCGTTTAGGATATCAGCGATCAATACAGTTTGAGATTCGAGCGATGAGGCTATGGCAGCTATGAGTGTGCCGGGGCTACGGTGCCGTAATTGGTTTGGACTACGCCTTCTTCGATGGGACACCTGCTTTGTACCCCTGAGAATTTCAAATATAATATACAATGAGCAGTGTAAACAGGATTCGGTTGAAGCGGCCTGTTCAGTGCTACTATATGTCAAGTCCGAGAAAAAATTGGTGAAAAGAATAACCTGGTAGATGAATTGGTCTCCATATTCTGGCGTTGTTCAACAGAAACAGGGCAAGGCAAACTACTACTCCTGATATAAGTAATGTCTGGGTGGCTACTTTAGGTGGTATGTGAACTTTTCTAATACATCCTAATATCTCGTACATCTGGTGACTCTTGTCTTTTCTTTGCTATTATTTAAACGATGATCGATTGCTCACTGAATTGCAGGTGATTTAGCGGAAGTAGTAATAAACCAAGGCCCGAGTGTCGGTGTTGCTCCTCAGAGACTGTTCATCGGCAGCAACAGCAGGTGGAACGACACGACACTTCCAAGACATCACTATCTGCTCACTCAGAACAGCACTATCGTCGACTGGTATTTCACTGATGCCGAGATTTTAGCTGGAATTGATGGTAGGTTCAATAGTAGATTCATAGACTAGGGTGGAAGAGAATCAATGAGCATTGTCTAAATTTTATGACCTACTGTTTAAATCGTTTTTTTGGATATTATTCCTAATTTTAAGACGCTTATTTGAATAATTTTTAAATATACAGCTTAAATTAATTTATATAATTTTTTAAATTATATCGCGTGTGACGTCATCAATGGCATTATAGCCCACATGACGTGTGCCTTGAAAAATAAAAATATAGGTACCTACTAACTAATCTGTGAAGCCATGACATGACATGTCATTTGAAATAACATAACCTCATCTTTCTCTTTGCTTTGAGCGACGAAACGATTAGCGATTTTCAGATGACTATTTCAAGCAATCTTTCTACACGTAGCTACACTAAATATATCGAAAATAGTGGAAACTACTACATCAAAGTGATCTTCACAACAGTACATAGTATAAACCTTGAAATAATCGGCTTTTACTTCTCGGCACCATTTTTCACGCAAATCTTCTCGTATGCGAACAAACATTTTACGAGGAGCATTTTCTGAATCATTTGTGCATGTTGGCACAAAACATTTTCTATAGTACTCCATAATTTAACCAAGCACAAAAATCTAATAACGAAAATTGTATTTATGGGGTTATGAGGTTATGTTATGTTCTATTTTGACAAGATACTTATGACATGACAGTTTTTTTTCTTCTAAATTAGGTACACGTCGAAGGAACACAGACAGCCCTGAGATACAGCCTATGGTGACGTCACAGAGGTCATATGAAAGTCATACGTTTTAATTAAATATCTTTTTATTTACTGCACTTTTTTTAATTTTGATTACAGAAAATAGAACAGTAGGCTTATTCCTCCAAATGGTTTTTTAACTAGACATGTTTCTTAAAAGTGGTCAATGGCCATTCCCGAGGTAGTTGGCTATAGTCCGAGAGGAATTGATTCTTCTACCCGTGGCAATGACTCTACTTTTCATTTAGAATATGAGGAAAATAAAACTAGTTGTTAATACAAACTAAGTATTTATTGTTAATAAAGTAGTACCTATTTTTTAATTTGTCGCGGCACTCGCATCGCAAGTTTGCGCTAAATTCACACTGGCCAGTGACACTAGCTGGTTAAAAAGTCACGACATTTCATAAAGTTTTTTTTTTTAATATGAAAAAAAGTCTTCACAGCTGACAGCAATTCAAGCAGTTCTTTTTTAAAGTTCATCCCCG
>JARACY010007024.1:0-11310 GCA_029255725.1 Scrobipalpa atriplicella
ACTGATAGATAAATTACGCATTTGTTAAGGATATTTTCGATATCATGCAAGAATGCGTAATTAATGAATGAAAGTGCAACATTGTTGTACCTATTATCTTATAAACATTATGAATACTGCGCACTTAGGCTCCAGTTACATACAATATTATAAGTAAAGGTACAGTAGGCTGCAAAATAGCTTACCTAGTGCCACCGCAAGCGATTGAAGTTTTTACAAAAGTGTGAAATGATTTTAATAAAATTGTTTCAAAAAATTGTAGTACTAGTTAAGACATATCCGAATATTAAATAAATATTTTCTAAGAAAACTTCAATCGTTTGAGGCGGTACTAGGTATGCATTTTTGCAGCCTACTGTACCTACCTATATGTAAGCTTTTTGCGAAATATCTTCTCTACAAGAATGCATTTCAACTGAACGGAAACTAGGGAAATTCAAATTGCTAGTTACAAAAATGTCATTCATTTTAATTATTTCTTTTAGCTTGCATACTATATTTTCACCTAGTATATTTAAAGCGAGAGTGAACAAGCTTCCACTCTACCATCGATTCTGTCTCCATCACCTATGATCAGAGTCAAGAGCCAACCCATTTTCATAAAATTTTGCACGATTCAACGAGTATGTAGGTAACTACATATATCTATGTCATCTCTGACCTAAACTAGAGTCTAGAGCAAAAGCCACTGGCGTAAGACTTTGTATGAGTATGTAATCATCATCAGCCACAACAGTGGCCTCCCCAAAATTGGAGGTATATACCATACTCACCATGCTTCACAGGCGAGTTGGTGAGCGCAGTAGAAGTTTTTCATTCACAGGGAACGCTGCTGCCCATTCCCTGGATTTAACCCTTAGTCGCCTTTTAGGACACCCGCAGAAAGTTATGGGGTGATGCTATTCTAACCCGGCACCACACGGGGATGTATGTATATGTAATTAATTATACTAGCTTAATACTAGCGGAATACTAGCTTTCCGTCTCACGAGCGGCTAAATGATTTTTCCCTTGAAAATTAAGTATTTTCCTGAGGCAAAACTAGTCTGTTTTCTATTCTTGGATCTAGCCTTTAACCCCGATCTGTCCGGTAGTTGTGGCGTAAAAGGGGGAAAGACATGCACACTTTTGCGTTTATAATATTAGTTAGTACTATGGATAATCAATCGAAGGAAGATGGGATAGTGAACCTACGAAATTGGCAGTCAGCCAAGTGACGCGACAGTTGACGACGCCGACGTATTTGCGTACTGCAGCTGATATCATGAAACAATTTATGTATTCATTTTCACATTTATACAGGGTGATAATTTAATTGTTTGATAGAGCTCAGGGGTTGTTTGAGTATCGTCAAAGGATCGCATAAAAAATATTGGATGAAATCCTATTAGAAAAATTATTTGGCTTTCTCATACAAATTATATGATCGAATCAATTTTGTACGATATTGGTTGTTTTCGTGTAGGATCGATTACCCCCCCTGAGCTATGGCACGCAATTAAATTAACACCCTATACATGAGAATAGAATAGAATGAATTGGAATGTGTTTGTAAATGCGCAATAAGAGATAAAATGATTTTTTATCTGAAATTAATGAAAATGATGATAAAAGAGAGTAAATAGCGCATCTTAATTATTTTACCCCTGCCCCCGTAGCATGCAGCCGCGATAAGGCCGTGATAGCCATTTTAACACACATTTTATCGCATCTATCTGTCAAAATGTATGAGAGTTTGACAGATAGATGCGATATATTCGTTATCGCGCGACGGCATGCTACAGGGGCAGGATAAGATATTTTCCTGCATTAAAAAGTAGTTTGTCTTACTTACTACTAGACAATTTAGCTTTCTAGTAAAAAAGAAATGTAAAATATTATCATAGTTTGTTATTACAAATAAATATTTTTTAATATTAGTATCAAGTATAAATGAACTTTGAAACTATAGAAGCTTCACATATACTGTCTACTCTCATCAATTTTAATTACCGTTTATCACACAACGTTATTCTATGCGTAAACATTTTTATCAATGTACAAATTGCTCATAATATCAACTTACACTAGAACATTCCTTCGCGTGTCTAAAAACATTTCCAATGTAGCGAATGGTGCCAAAAAAATAAACCAAATATTCAAAGCTTTACGCTTTTAAAGCACTATAAATTCTTCACTGGTTTGTCACATGATATTTTATTGTCTTAATTTCATTTCACACCACTTTTCGTCACATACAAAAGTCGACACTTTAAACACCTTTCAAAATAGTTTTTATTTTTTAAATTTCGATAGCGGAAGACCAGGCGCGCGTATTTCCACACGGTCACGATTCAAATGCGGAAAGTAAATAAATAACACTGGCCGAATGCGTGATATCTTATCATCGAACGGGCGTTTGAAAAACGAACGCTAGCGAAAAGAAAAATTACCTTGGCTGGTTTTGTGTTCGGAAGCTAGGGAACCTCAAAAGAGGCTCAACAAAGAAAAAGTGTAAAATTATCAATGTGAACGCGCGATATAGGTCCGAAGTGCGCCGTGAACTTTAACGAATGAACTCTTTATGTATTCAAGCGAGAAGCGACATGCCTTTGTTCGAACAATATTTTTAGAACAGCAGTTGACTTTTGACATCGTTTTGTTGTTAATCTCGAGAGCAAACATAAACAGACATATCTTTCGTGTAAACTGTTCAGTTACAAGAAATCGATGATTAAAATGCTTAAAATTATCGCCGTATTTTTTCTTATGTAACTTAATAATATTTACCGATTCTATTTCATGCGCAAACACATGTATTCTTGTATGTTTTTTGCTACAATTTAGGTTACAATGAGTTATTTATTGACGCCTTCACTTTACGCCTCTCTCTTATCATGACCTACTATAGTGTATCATAAACATTATTAATATTTTTGACTCAAAAAGTATCATTTAGTTAAATAAGGAATAGTTATGTTCTTATGTTGCAGTGACTATTTAGTACGTCGATAACTTTTAAACATTTTAAACTTTTTACAGTTACACATTTGTAGTTAGTTTAGTTTAGTTTTTTTATGCTGGACTGGGAGTGATAGAAAAACATAGAATGTGCCAGCTGCATCTCCTCCCGGGCATGCTGTAAAAACCAGCTACGGGATTTGAGGGTTTCAGTGTATTGCAACTTAGGCGATGGGCTGACAACCCGTCACTATAGCAATATACATAATCATCTTTAATAACCCTCAATAATAAATTGTCAGACGTGGCGGAACAACCTTTGGGTCGTTTTCGCTCTGCCTACCCCATTAGGGATAAAGGCGTGATTATATGAATGAATGAATGAATTTGTAGTTAGTTAGCACAGTTTTCAGTAAAAATATCTACATACTATCACCACGCCTGTATCCCTACTGGGGAAGGCAGAGCGTCAACGATCCAAACAAAGGTCATTCCGCCACGTCTGACAAGTTTTGAGGGTTGTTTCATACTGAAACCCTCGAATCCCTTAGCTGATTTTTACAGTACCTATACCCGGGAGGAGATGCAGCTGTCACATTCTATGTGTTTCAATCGCTCCCAGTACAGCATGGAAGTTTATACTTATAAATGTAGTATTAGTTTAAAAAGGAAAAAGGGAAACTTTATAGTTATGTAAGTAAAAATATTTTAGACCATAACAGCATTCGATATGGATTATATTCATGATTGGCTACCCTGTTATTTGCGCAGTAAATAAATACCTAAGTTAAACATTAGTCATTTCATTACGTTTGAACAAAAACAATCCGTAAGGCGTATAGTTCTAGTTTAAGAAAGTAACAGCGCTATTAAGAATTAGAATTACAGTATGATGTCGCGAGAATCGACAGAAATGTACTTTCGATGATGATGACTTTTTTTTGTCCATTTCGACACGTTTTTATATAGACAATGGGAAAGGAATCGTTTGTTACATACTGATATTATTTTTATTGAATCTCTATGCTTCGTAAGACACTTTACTTCAGCTTTACATGTAGGGATCTTCACTTCAAATACTGTTCCGTTTTCTAAAAGGGTCCTATAATTACTCATTCATATGCGTTCCTAGTATCACTGTGTAAAGCGGCTTGTCCTAAGAATATATATTAGGAATCTCTTTCTTTATATGCCCAATCAAATACCTAAGTTACCTCCTTGAACTTAACCCCCTGTATATCCTAAAGGTCATAACATAAGGCTATCAGGTATTAACTTTCCTTTAGACAGCTGCTTATCTGCTCGCGTCATTAATGGAATTGTACCTCATCATCATCGCACTATCGAACTATGCACTTTAACGCGTGCTTACCCATTATCTAAGCAATATACTTGTAAGTGAAAACAATAGTAGTTTATGAAGCTTCTACATAACGAAGGGTTTTACAATGCGAGTGTGTTTTTTGAAATGAGCGCAGCGAATTTCAAAATAGTAACGAGCATTGTAATACCTAATTATGTGCAGCTTCATACACTATTTTATCTACTTGAATACATTGAAAATGAATCTACTTACAGGTTTTCCGAAAGCTTTGTTGGTATATGATTAAATGTGCAATACATTTCCGTCACACACACACACACTCATTTATTTAAGTATTAAATATCTTCTTTTGGTACTATCACATATTTTTAGGCACAAAATAAATAATTTAAAATAATTTTCCGCGAAATTAATTATTTCTATTCATACACACAATAATTAAGTGGCGCCATTTGCCTCTTTGACATGTGTCGCGCATTCGCTGTGGGCCTTACGTGGGCTGTTTAGTTTTAATTTATAACTGGATACATGGTTTTTGGTATCGATTGTGCATTAAGTTGATATCGATTGTGCATTTGTTCCTTCCCTTACTTCCATGCCTATGTACATTTTACTTTTCGTTGCATCTTTGTTAGAATTTGTATGGAGAAGGTGCAACGAAAAGTAAACTTTTTAATTTTTTCAGCATACTGTTTGTAAAGTACGTCAATACAAATTCGTTTTGACGTTTATAATTCGAACATTACTCTATGATAGTAGATAAAACTAAATAGGGATTAGGATTAAGATATCACTACTTACATAATCAATATTATGAATCAACTTCAATGGGGATAAAAACGCAAAGCTAATTGGATGGCGCTACTGTTGAGTGTTCCAAAAAAGACCAATGAGAAGACACAAAACTGACATTGATATCGACATTGAAAGATTACTGACCAATCACAGGAAAAAGAAACGAGAAAGAAACACTCAACAGTGGCGCCATTTAGTTCTCAGTTTTTAACCCTATTTGTCGCGATTGTCTGTCTATTGATTGCGAAAGACTCGAAATGAAGTCTGCTTCTTTTTACAGCGCAAATATACCTTTTTTAAAATAAAAACCGCGGGTGAAACCATCAGATCACAGCTATATTATTAGAGTTATCTTTCCAGAAGATACTACTCTTTTTAAACCAAATAAAATTATCTATCTATCTACTGCGACAAAGATTAGATACGGTGTATTGTTTTATCGATATTTTTTTCCGGTTGGCGCTACAACCATAAAATCACTAGCTGTATTACGGTTTACGGGGTATGTAGAGCGTCAACAGCCTATTTATTTGTATTTCATCTGATAATGGAGGGTTATATTTTTACCTAACTATGTACAGGACAATGCCATCTTTGGCAAAGCCTGCACATTTAAGGAACCTTGCAGAGGGGTTGTAGAAATTTTTTATTAATAAAAAATCGTTGAAAAGTGAGAAAAACATGCTGCACTGTGTATTAATATAAATAGTATAAGTTTTCATAAACAATTACCTCAATATAAAGGCTTTCAAATTAAATACGGACCAAATTTGTGGAGACGCCTTATTGAATTTTGGGGACATGTCTTATGTTCGTAATGGTTGTTCCATATACGCTAGTATAATAGTAGTTCAGTGGTTGTAGAGCTAAGGATTAGTTGGCCTGATTACAGCAGTAGTATTTACTTTTGTGCCTAAAATCTTGTCAATCTTGGAATCTAGTGAGGGTTCCATTTTAGAAGCAGTTTTTTCGTATCATTAATCCTTTAGGCCCAAGAAATGAAGTATAGCACAGATATTTACAAAATCATTCAGTTTAACAAATTCTAGGAAGAGGCCCTTTCCAATGCCAATCAAAAGGCTGATCTGGCCACTTTTTGAGCGCAGATACTTTGCCATTTATTCGACAAGAAGAATTCTAAAATAATGGAAATTTTGTGACAAACAAACGGTGTCAAAGATACTTCCATGCTAGGATTGGGTCTGGTTTCCCTTCTGGGTTGCGGAGGTCAGATGGCGGTCGCTCTGTGTAAAAACCAATACCCTCGTTCAATCCCCTATATTAGGAAGCCGACCCCGTGAAGTACGGGAAAAAGGCTCGGAAGATGAATAGTTTGCCTCTGGTACAGGTGCACTGCATCTGGCTAGTGTCATTTGTGTCCAAGGTGAAAGTTTCTATTTCTGTCGTTATTCCATTGCAGTGTTGGCGTGAAACAGTACAGTAGCGTCTGTAAAAATTATTGGCATCTGATTCGTGAGTTGGTTTGAGGGTTTCACGTGCCGTTGTAATTCTTCACCGGATATCGGCACGACGACACCGTTTGTACATACATAAATCACGCCTTTATCCCTAATGGGGTAGGCAGAGCGTCAACGACCCAAACAAAGGTCGTTCCGCCACGTAGATCTGTATATTGCTGTAGTGACAGGTTGTCAGCCGATCGCTTAAATTACAATATACTGAAAACCTTTAGCTGGTTTTTACAGCATGCCCAGCAGGAGGAGATGCGGCTGGCACATTCTATGTTTTTCTATCGCTCCCAGTCCAGCATGGAAGATACAGAAATTCTAACTACTTAATAAGGATGATTGATTGATCGATAATGCGGTTATAATTTTAGTAACTACAGAGTTTTCAAATGCCTCTTTTTTGTTGGTACTATACCACTATGACCTTTCATCTGGTCATTTAAGTATCAGGTAATTTGAGTTTCACGCAGTATGCTTCGAAAGGTCATCGTGGTTGTTATGATGAAGTTTGATAAAAAAAAAACGCAATAAAAACATCACAAACGTAATAAAAGGCAAAAGCAAAGGAAAAAGATAACATGAACATTTGTAAAAAATAAGTTATGTACCTACATTTTGCTGTATGTGTGCTGAAGTGATGCAGAGGGTCAAAGCTTGTATGATTTGATTACTTATATATTTTACGCTACACACTGTTTCAGTTATCGTCAAAATGAAAAGACGTGTATCACCCAACTAATCCCCGATAATATGCCAAGATTATTGATGAATCATTGGAGATATTGGAATTATGAAATATGTTTTTCGTAAACAGTGTGATTGTGTCTGCAATGAGTAATGAGTAACATCCGTGGTTTGTTACAATTTCAGTGTTCTACAGCCAAAACAGAGTGCCAGGCAAATGACCGCAATCAAAACAATATTGATTGTCCGAGTGCGTCCAGTGCATTGTGAGTGCAACTGCCTCCGTGGTTGAGTGGTCTGAGCCATGGGCTCTCAATCCGGAGGCCCTGGGTTCGATTCCCAGGGGGGGTTTGTCCCCACAAAGTTAATATTTGTAAATTTATCACTTGGTCAGATTTTCCAGTTTGGTTAGGACATTGCAGGCTGAATCACCTGATTGTCTGGAAGAAGAAAAAATCAGTGCCTCGGAAGGCACGTTAAGCTGTCGATCCCGGTCGCTGTCTTTGATTGTGGTCGTTATTGCAATATTTTGCCACAGTAAATAAGAGATGCAGTAAGACAGTGAGAAATAATTAACTACCCACTGCCATACCCAATAATTGCGCACTGCCATACCCGATGATTGCGCACTGATTTTATTTTCAGTAAGAAGTTCCAAAAAGTCATAGAACAATAATTGTTCAGTATTTTTTACTTATCAACCCTTACAACCCTAATATACCGAAGCCCTCCTTTCCTTTACTGGCTTTTACAAACCCTTGAGAAGAGAATCAGCTGGTTCATAGTTTTTATAGCTCTTAGTCCACCATGAATAAATATGTGTGCATTTTCTTTACTAACTGGTTGAATTGTCCTAGATCATTATTATCATTGTGTTAATAGGCGCTGGTGGCTGATTCGACACACGTATTAGTGCTTTTAGTGCACTCGAACTCAGCGTTATATTATGTAATATCCCTAACGAGGTATGTAGAGCTTAACAACCCAATAAAACCGGCACTTGTATACTAAACTAAAATAGTTTAGTACTTCATGTTTTGGAGGAAATTTGGGTGTTATTTTGGGAACAGGGAACGATGCTGCCTATTTTTAAACGACTCCAAAACAAAGGAGGAGGTTCTCAATTCGGTTGTATGTTTTATTATTTTTATTTTTTTCTCTACTCAACTTTTAGGTAAAGATGACGGGATGGGTGAAAAGCGCCTGACGTGCTCTGTAACGTTACAAGGTACCAAGTCTGAACCGCCTCGACCCTAGACCGATACCGACCGACACTGGTATGGAAGCCGTCGGTCCTGGTCGTTGTCTCTTACGCAGCAATTTCTCGTCACAAACATTTCTCACGTGACATAGCGTGAGCGTGACTGCAGCACGTGTTGACATCGTCAATGGGTTCAATTGCTTCGGAGCGATGTATCAGATCAATTTATAAATTAAACATTTAGTTTCACGCTTGAATTTGAGTTGCTGCGTAAGAGTAAACACTAGCGTTTTATACGAAATAATAAGCGCTGGACGGGGGTCTATAGAAAATTGTAGAATGTTCGAGCTGCTCCGCCAATCCAATCTTCTGCTATTGAAAGCAATTTTAGATTTTAATGTGCATTAAGTTGTCAATCCTAAATTACAGTTAAGAGTAACCCTTGAATCCCTTTGCTGATTTCTACAGCATGCCTGGGCAGCTGGTACATTCTATGTTTTTCTATTACTCTCGCCTCTCAGTCCAGCAACCTAATCTACCATAACTAAAATAGCATTTCATAAAGTTGCCTTGCTATTATACTACATCCATAAGTTTTGGAATGTGTATTTATATGTGTAAAAAAAAATGTGTGTGCTTAATTCTCAAAATGGTATGTGAGATTGTGAGTATGGTTAACATTATGGTGCTAATTATGTTATTGTAATCATTTTTTCCTTTTAGATTATGGTTAGTTAAAAAAGAAAAATTTACCTTGTACTCCATTATAAGTATTTTCCAAAAACTCACAAATTGGCTGGGCAACTAACCTACTATAATTATGTACATTGAAATAAACCTTACATCTGTAATTCTGTGTTTCCCAACCGATTGGCACAACTGCACGCTCAATCTATTATCAACCTTATGTCTTGACAAACTAGGCGGTAAATTGCAAAGAAAGGTTATGCATGAGCTAGAATAATCAGGACAGGTAAAAATGGACTTTGGCAGCAAGGCATAAATGTGAGAATTGCATAGTTTGTTTGTGTAGGTCTTCAGTGCATGTGTACTGAGTTTGCACTCAGGTATCTTTTATGATTCAGGATTTTTTGTTACCAGTCAAAGGTATGGTGGTTAAGTGACTTTGGAAGTAAAAAGTAATAGAAGTTTATATGGTTATGTTAGAATGATTATACAGTAATCTTTGGCTCAAATAATACTTGCACTAAATAAAACTTACTCTAATAACAATTCTATTCTCTCATTAGGTAAAATTAGTTACAATGATTATTTATATTTAGAAAGAATGAAATATAATTGACAGCAAACAAAACCCTCCAGTTACTTTTCGATAGCTTAATTAAAGCAACAGTGAGATAATTCATCAAAGTGTCGATTTTGAGATAAGTAGGCCTTCGTGTTGCAAAAATTATAAGGAATTTATTTTTTATTTACTTCCGTGCTGGACTGGAAGTGATAGAAAAACATAGAATGTGCCAGCTGCATCTCCTCCCGGGCATGCTGTAAAAGTCAGCTAAGGGTTATGAGGGTTGCAGTATTGTAATTTAGGCGATGGGCTGACAACCTGTCACTAATAGCAATATACAGATCTATATGGAATAACTATGTCACTAATAGCAATATACAGATCTATATGGAATAACCCTCAAAACTTGTCAGACGTAGCAGAAAAGAATTTTAGGTACTGAGTATGTAGTTTGAAGTTTCATAGCAGTATTGTCTATTAATATTATTATTATGAAAGATTCATATATTTGTATGTTTGTAACAAATAAACTCAAAAACTAGGTACTGGACCAATTTCAAAAATTCTTTTACCACATGGTGAGTACATTCACCCTGAGTAACAAGCTAGAGTCTGTGCGAAAAGAGAACAGGCATGGAATTTGAGGTTGCGCATTTGTATTTAATTAATTGTCTCTTGATCGCGTGAGGATTATGTCCGGACAGTAACCTTCTACATTAAATTTTGGAGGTTTTAGGTCAAAGACCTAGGTATAAACCCCACGCAATCAGCTGTGGGTTAATTAATACAAATGTGCGCCCTCCAATTCTATGCCTGTTCTCTTTTCGCACAGACTCTAGTTTTAATGATATTTTACTAAATAATCGACATAAATATTTAAAAACCGCACTTTCATATAACCGGTTTTTCACAAAGTGAAGTGCAACACTAATTATATTTTTTAATTTTGGCTTTGATACTAGCAACTTGCCATGCATAACTACTAAAAATCTACTAAAACCACAAGAATTTCTCTTTGGAAATCTGTAAATTGAAATAAGAAAGGGTTTTGTTCTTAGAGTCTGTCTAATGAGTCGTTGCACACGGAAATGGCGCTAATTTTAAAATCCTTTAAATGTAAACACAGAAAAACTACAATAAAACTATTTTGATACTTTTATTTTATTTGTATGGAAATATCAAAATAGTTTTTTTGTATAAAAGTATCAAAATAGTTTTATTGTAGTTTTTCTGTGTCTAAATGTGAAAGATTTTTAAAATTAGCGCCATTTTCGTGTGCAACGACTCATTAGACAGACTCTATAACACGAACACAAAAATCGCCATGAATTCGCCGAAGTATTGACAGAGTGGATATTTCTACCATTTAATTTTTGGTAGTTTTTGATGTGTCGTCACGTAACAACGAAATGAAATGAGTTGATTCGCGATATTTTCTGTTTAGATTTCATTTCCATTTGCGATTTTGTTTTTTACCTGTTTGCGGAACAGTTTTACACTGGATTTTAGTGTTGAGGACGAAGTTTAAGTGCATTCCTATTGGATTTTGAGGTGATTGTTTCAACCTGCAGCCGAAACACAAGGTTTCGTAAGTACATAATTTCGTTAATTTAGCGCTACGTCGTAAAAATGCTTATTATCGCGGTGT
>JARACY010007025.1:0-11254 GCA_029255725.1 Scrobipalpa atriplicella
GCTATTCTAAGCTATCTGCCACCGGCTCGAGCGGTCCGCAAACATCGGAGCCGAGTGTTGGATAGTGGTTCGATACAGGGACACGATTTCACGTTGGCGTGTTCGAAATTCAAATTTTACTTTTTTCGATATTCGTGGACTGGGAATCTTAGAGCAATGGAATACTTGTCTTTATAATGCTAAATCGACCCACCGTATTGTAGCGCCGCGTTACCAGAATTTGTGTATTTTTTTTGGGTTTAAAAACAGCCAACTGAGTAGGTAGCATGTAGTTTATTCAGAAAATTAAAAATCTCACAAAGTGCTTGCCAATTCCAAGTGCTTGTCAAGCCTGACCCCCATTTGGTAGACCAATACCCAGCAGTCAACATTGCGCGCGATGTAATAAATTAGTACTCATAATCCATTTACCTACATCCAAAGATATAAAAAAGTTCCCTATTGTATCTCTCCATGAAACACTAAGCGTTTATAAGTCTTATAAACACACTTACTTATAGATATAGGTAGATAGATCTGTATAGAATTTGTTGAATATTTGGGCCGGTGAACGCTGAAGTTCGAGCCTCTCCAACTTCTTAAAACTCTTATTGCGATACTTGTAGAATTTCCGCCTATCCCCTTCGAGTGTTTCCGCTTGATTAAATAAGATGAATTGACTTAAACAGATGGTATTTAGCCCGATTTTTCAATTATCTTCGAGTGTGTTTCGGGATTGAGTTATTGTTGTTGATTTCTCTCTCCATCTTAAGTACTTGGATAAAAAAAATACCATTTGTTTATATTGACTTGCTTGCTGTGGAACTAGAAATGATAAAATAATATAGAATGTTACAGTTGCTTCGCGTCCCGGGCGTACTGTAAAAGCTAGTATGGTGAACTTAGGATTTCAGCCTGTCACCAACAATTTTGAAAATATACTCAGGGAGAGAAAGCAGCTGATACGATATTTTTTGCATAAAGACAATCCTTATGTTTGGTGAAATATCCCGAGCTTCGAGTTTGGAGGTCAGACGAGACGTCTTGCGAAAATTAATTTAATTCGCTAGCCCTTAAAGTTTGAAAGGAAAGTCTGTTTATATAACTCTTAGGCTTTGTACAAAATTAATCGGAAATTTGGGTCTCTTTACTTCCAATCCCTAAAAGTATCGTCGACGATAGAAGATACTTAAAACCTAAAACATAGGTCTGTCTCTTCTTCTTCTTCTATATTCTATAACCTATTTGGATGACTAATATCTATAAGAGGTCATATTTTCATCAAATTTCTGTATTTTTAAAGTTGTGTGGGTTACACAGAGTCACGATACAAAACATTACAATTTATTTATTACACAACCTGTATCACACAAGAATCTCTTCTCCAATAGAAACACTAGTCGGATTTGTCGGCATATGCAACCAGTAACTAGTTTGAGAACCTAGCAACGTATGTACGTACATAGGTAATCTTTTACTGGGCAGATTCAGATGTCCGGGAGACCAGCCACAGTACAAATAAATATCAGTAAAGCGCTTTTATACCAGCGGCCGAGACGATAGCTATCTACGTGCTTTTGTACTACTTCTTTTGCAAACCAATATAAACAAATAGACACACACACATCGTTTATTTAAGTATCCCATTTTAATAACATAATTTAAAATTGGAGATTAGAAAAGGGCATAAGCACATGATCTGCTGATTCATAAAGATGCTGAATTTGTCTTGTAGGTATTCTAATAGTATCAATAGGTACTGTTAGTTATTAATTTTGTGATGTTGATTTGAGGGTATAATTTGTAAACAAACACGGTGAGTGACAGCTGACAGTTAATGTTTGTGTTGCCAGTGTAAAAATAAAGTTTGACAAGCGTGGTACTGCACTTCGTCAATTGATTGGCCAACATATTCCATCCCTTTCAATTGTATGGATTGGTGACAGATACAACAATATCGAGTTGGTTATTGCCTTTGGGCCAAGCTTTGACTTGCGAAATGCATTGCCAGGTGGATACGCGGTGGTGTAGTCGTTGATTATTTTAGTCTATGGCAATAAATGTAACGGAATATTAGCGGATTCTGGATTAGGACGTTGGTGAATAAAGTTGTGTGTGCTTGACTCTAAACTGGTGTTTCAAATAATTTATAGTACTAAAAGTTTTATCTATTTCGGTCTCTTGAATTTAAAGTAAATTTTTACTGATTCTTATTTTAACTTTGGTTCAAGCCTGCACTAAATACTCTCCATGCTGCTTTTAGCGCCCTGCATGTTTTAAGCCTGTTTTCCACTACGATGCTTGCCAGGGAATATCTACAGAGGAGTTCTGTAGTTATTGTGTAGGGATATAATACTCGTCTCTACTACATCAGTCGTAATAGTCTATTTCTTGAACTGCACCAGAGATCTTTTACTTAGCTGTGCTATTAGGCGGTTTAAAAACTCTGAGACTAAGATTTATCATCGGGTCGTAAATTGACTCGGAAACCCATTCGATGAGAAAAAGAAAACTGGGCATTCCGAAGGCCTTTGAGAGCAATTTTATTTCCATACTCACTCCGCTTGGCAGGCGGATTGGCAAGCGCAAAGGAAGCACTGCTGCCCATTTCCGGGCTATGTTCCCACGCACAGGACCTACAGGGAAGACATTGGGTGATGCTATTCCGACCTAGTGTCACGCGGCAGAGACTATTCTCCCCTTAGCCCTTTCCCGTGTGATATTATTAAAGTATACTGTATGTCAATAAAGGCGTAAATCTAGGGAATGGGCAATAGCGTTTCTTGTGAATATAACATGTTGTACTGCGCTCGCCAATCCTTGCCAAGCGCCATGATCATGAGTAATGAATATAACTCTCCAATCTGAGAAGCCACAACTGTACACTACTGTACTAAAGTCCCGCACTTTAGACCTTTACTCAAAAGCAGCCCTATGCGTTGCAAGACGGCTGCAAGTCGCAAGGACTGCCCGCAGACCACTCGAGTGACAGACGCAGGCCTCGCCCAGCCAATCAATTAGTCCCACGCCCTACTGTTACACTATACGTTTGCTGGCACCCCTCATTACTAGGGCAGTAACTGGTATCGGAACTGTTACACTGTGAACTGGTATTTAAATTACTAGATGATTGCATAACGATAAATAAGTAATAGCATGACGTAATTGAATAAAATGTTGGCTACTTTATTGCTTTTGTTTCATATTGCTGTTCTATCGGATACCAGTTTATTTATGAACTCGTTAAGCAACTTTTTTGTACATACAATTTAATTTATGAAAAGCGCAGGGTAATATCAGTAGCGCTTGTAACACTTTTGGGTGATCAATTGGCCAAGGCTTTCAATGAACGTGGCGAAAGAAAAGAAGAAAAAAACGTTCAATGAACTAACGCCGCCAACGCCATGTTTGCTAGTTCTCCTTACAACGCCTCCACACGTTTCTTCTTCTTCTTCTTTTAAATTTTTGGCTTTTGCAGACTAGCAATTCAGCCAGTGTCATAAGTGCTATTGGCTAATCACATTAAAAAAACATTAAACTTTTTCCATTTACGTTTATTTTTTCCCTTCATTGTCTGTGCTGTCTCTAGCACCCTAATCTAGATTACCGCAAAAGAAAACCATGCCGAAAAGTAAGCGTTCCAAAAACACCTGTTACCACCCCTCACTACTGCTCATTACTTATGGCTTGCCTCGCTCGACTCTTTATTTACGTGTCCATATTGACACGAGAAATAGGTCTAGGGGGCGCCGCGGACGATTGACTTTTACAAGCCTCTAAACTCACACCGATATATGGCAAACTGGGGATTTGTTTTGGACTTCATAAATAAGAACAAAAAATGGGACAGGACCTTTGGGTTTTTAGTGTGACGGCCAGTCGCAATAAATAGTGGATCGTTGAACTATGTGAAATGTTTGACTTCAAATTTAGTTTGCTTTCATTCTGATGAGTGTTGTTAACCTGGGTTATCTGTAGTTGTACCTATATAAATAAAATAAATGAAAATAAAATAAATACACTTTTTGTGTCTTGCTAGGATCGAACTAGATCTTGAACACGACATGCAGAGTCACTATCCAGAGAGAACCCGATAGCTCAAATAGCTATTATAAATTCCTTTCTTTATTCAACAAAAACCTATTTTCGTTATAGTAAGAAAATCTGAAAGTAGTAAAAGTATTCGCAGTACGTACATCGACTTCGCCCCAGGCGAGGCGGTTGGCGCAATGAATAAATTTCCAAGATTAACACATTAATTTCATTACATCATGCGCTCCTAGGCTCCTGAAGCCGTGACTGAATGCGGGTACCTTCACGGCAATATATAACGTGTTAAATTGTTGTCTTGATTGCGCTGTTGTTGTTAGTTTATTTTTAGTTTTAAGTTCGCGACCCGAAATTAAGGTTTAGATTTAATTGAAAACTTTCACGTGCTAACTGCTGCTGCTAACCGATAAAATTAGAGATATTAGCACAAAATATAATAATAGAACTATATTAGTCAAAAACCTCCAAAATATTATGTATGAAGTAACTACCAATAAAAAATGATAGATAAGTTATTCTAAAATTGTAAGTGAACAAGCTTCTTCTGTGTAAGCTCAATCCAATTTTGACTCTATATCTATCATCTCTGACCCAGACTAGAGTCAAGAAAAACATTTTTTTATAAATACATGGTAAATAATCAACACAAACCCTAGATCAAGCTCTTAATGAAGCCTCCAGCCCTTAACTCCTTTAATTATAAACTCAAAATGCAAATAAGCTTGCGTACAAAAAACGGCCGGCTTTTTTGTAAACACATAATTTGTTATTTTTCATCAAAGAGAAAAGAAAACAGTTGTGAAGAAGTTTGGATAGCCACGTTTGTTATCTTAAAGTTGGATGATTAAGATTTTTAGGGTACCTACTGGCAAATTTTAGGAAGAACTGCAATAAAATACACTAACTTAAATAATAATGATATCTGCTGTTCCTTTCAAAAATATTTTTCTGTGTCAATTTTATATGGTGGTATACAATTTTTAGCATATAACTTGCGTTTTGGAAATTTGTTTTCAGCATCACTCAATCATCTCTGTAGCTTTTTCCCGTATTTCACGGGGTCGGCTATCTTACCTAGGGGGTTGAACGAGGATACTGGTTTTTACACAGAGCGACTGTCATGTGACCTCTGCTTTTAGGTATCAAGTTAGTGGCCAACCCAGCTGACAGAGTTTTCAAGTCGCCACTGTAGTGCTTAGTAATGGCCTCTGACATTTTAGTATCACTAGTACCTACATAAATTTGAATACTTTGAGGTTTGAATAGTTATAGGCCTACGAAACTAACTTTCTTTGTTCACTAGAAAGCCAAATGATGCCGAAAAATGTAGTACTATTCTCCGTCGTTCGGTTGCTACTAATTGCTTGAATAATTAGTACTTCTACCTACTTCGTTCCGGAGGGCAAGTTCAGACCAACTTTTTGATTAGCACTTTCATAAAATTTTGACGCCCGTTTCTTTATTCTGGCTAATGAATAACGAGCGATTATATTTTATGAGCTGTTATTTTATAATCGTGGATCATAATTATCTTCCATGCTGGACTGGGAGGGATAGAAAAACATAGAATTTGCCAGCTGCAAAACCAGATAAGGGATTCGAGGGCTTCTTCAGTAAGTATATTATAATTTAGGCGATGGGCTGAAAACCTGTCACTACAGCAATATACAGATCTATCTTTAACAACCCTCAAAACTTGTCAGACGCGGCGGACCGACCTTTGTTTGGGTCGTTGACGCTCTACCTACCCCATTAGGGATACAGCTGTAATAGTATGTACGTAAATTACCTATAAGGATTTGTCATAGCAATAGCAGTAAGTATTATAGACTTACATAATGTTGTAACGATAAGCGTGACTGGCCTGTGAATCATAAGTCATAACTGTTCAAACACTCAGCTAGGCGTTAGATGGGCATTAGAAAGCCGCTTGTTCGTGTCCAGATACATGAAGTACGGATTATGGGCTCTCCAGACCTTCCGATCCTACATCCTAAATCGGATAAAGTGTGGCCATTTTGTGGTATATTTCTGCTATTTTTCGCAGATTTCGCCCCTAACATAGATCTGTCTGTGGCAGATCATAATGATTTACAAAAGTGACAGATTATGGCAGATTATATGCAATAATAATGAATATGCAATGATTTTTTTTTTTCATAGATTTAACTTTTTGTACATTCTGTGTACAGATTCGCCATTTTTGTGATGGTCACACTGTCCGCTTTAGGATGATCGGATCGGAAGGTATGGAGCGGACTTTTGCAGCATTTCGGGCAGCGGGAAGTCTTTGTGTGTGCAATTCTTATATATGATCGAGAGGTGGCTATAGATGTTACTTAAAAAAATGCATAAAATCACGACTGGAGTCCACTAGTATTCTCTTACTTTACAAGGTAGGTAGCACCAGTGTTCCTAACACTGCAATCTGAAGGTGTTTGCTGCGGAACTCCAGAAGGAAACCAGTTGGGGATCATTCACGAAGACAAGTCATCTGGGATGTTGTTGCCCGGTATAGACTGCTAGAATAAAATCCCACCCTATTCCAAAATGAAGAGTTTAATAAATAGTCGTTCCATTTTAGGACTTACTTCAAACAAACAATATATCACCATTTTTATTCTTATTAGATATAGCTATAAAAATCATCATTCGATTTAATGATACTAACTTTATAAAAGAGTCCCGTCTGCTGAAACTCATTCGGAATGTTTATAAAGGACATTATGAGGGTCAATGGCCAATTTGGCGAAATTCTTGTCTCTGACTAGACCCTTATTGAAAAAATATACCCTATATTACTTAATAATTTTACGATCCTGTTGAGTAAGTATTACCATTTTATTGATATTAGCCACTTAGTGAAATAAGTTTTGTATAGAGGTGAAAACAGTTTTACCAAATTATCCATCAGTAAAGAGATAAAATATATCTTTTCATTAAATACATTACAAAGTATTATGGGTATTTTTCCACTAAACGGCACGTCCACGGCAACAGCAACGTCACGGATTCATCGACGATACCGTGGAAGAGATAATGTATGAAAATAATTGAGATCATAAGGATCGCTTTTCCGTTTGCCGGCACGGCAACGGCACGGCATTGATTCCCACCGGTATTACTGCATGTGATTTGTATAAGTCCGCGTGTATGTGTGCGCTCAGACTGGAACCACGCGCCTATAAGTAACCTGTGGTGGAACTAGGCGTAGGATATCGTCGACGATATTACCGTCCTAGTAGAAAAACAGAGCCACGGTATCGTGACGATATTTATCGTGCCGTTGCCGTACCTTATAGTGGAAAAAACAGTCTATACCTAGGATGAAAAGTTGCTGTGACTTTCCATGCATTTCTATAGATATCTTATTTAAAATTCAGTGATTTTGTTGAAATTTCAGCAAAAACTATTTCGTAATAGCTTTTGTCTGGAGCTCGAACTCTGAATAAAGTAGAATAGCATTTAGTATTTGAAAGGCAACATTTTCACATTTTATTCCATCGCGAAAAGAATTTTATGGCAAAACAATGCGCTCATCACGTTGCAAAGTTTTTGCAAAATCGTATTAAATTAGTGTGGAGTGATAGGGCTGCTACCCAGTACCACGTGTTCTGTTTTAATTGTTTTACTCCTTTCCGAGTCCGCATTCAAAAAGACACATTTCGGGGTTTGTGCTCAGTTTATGACCTACTGATCCCGTCCTTATTTCATCTTTGTGGCAGAAGACAACTAGAGAATTCCATCCCCATGTTCAAAGCAGTCCCAATAATGTCCCATAACCATGTTGTTGTTGTCCTCAGGTTAGCTCACTAGAACAAAAAGTATTTACGAATTGTCACCACTTCGTTGTCTCATCTTATCCCTGCTTTATATGGCTTCGTCGTATGTCAATCCCGCAGTTTTGAGCTCTCTTTTTATGGTGCGTCGGTCGCCAGGTGTGTAGTGCACGGATCGCCCAGGTCTTCTTCTGCCGCTCGGCTGCCACACAAATGTTATCGAAGCGGCATTCATCTCACTGCGTCGGAGAGTGTGCCCTATCCAGCGCCATGTTCGTATTTATACATGTATGCAGGTTTCGTCACGATGTTTTGCTTCACCGTACAAGCGCCAAATAAACGTAATAAAATTCGGAAACAGAAAAGTACCCACATGGTAGGATTCGAACATCGATCTCCTGCACAGCAGGCAGCGGCTCTATCCACTACACCACCGATGGTGCAGATAGTGAGACAAGCTATTTTCCATATTCCATTTTACCAAAAAACTGCGGACACCAATCCCCGCTACACCGGGCACAGCCCTGCCACAAAGTGAAAACTACAGCTGGGAATGCGATTGTGTGTTGAGCGCCCTTTCAATTGCAAGGGCTGAACTGAGCGTATGTGCTGTGCGTGGGACGTACTGAACGGCCAGACAATAGCACTGGCAAATAAATAAGCTGCATTGAGAGACAAGTAGCTTAGAGAACTGGCTTTATTTGCTTTTTAGATAATTATATTTGTGCGGAGATGTGGGTTTATGTGCGAGTTTGGTCAGAGTGCTTCAAAATTTCTTTTGATTAAGTAGTTATTGAATATTATTTGTTGCGAGACTACGGGAGGAAACCAGTTGAGGATCATTCAGGAAGGCATCTGTGATGTTGTTGCACCCTACTCCAAAATGAAGTTTGATATGAGCCTTTTCCGATAGAAAGGTAATTAGCCATGTGTACCTCATTTGGTAGGTGAATGCAGTGCGGGATTGTTATGTTCACAGAGAACATTTTGCTGCCATCTCACTGGATGGATATAAAATTATCAGCTGATCGACATACGCCGGATGATATATAAGGTGATGCTATTCTGAACTCACACTATTCGTACACAGAATGTGTCTTATTAACTAATTCCTCTGTTTAATATGAGGCTCATCGGTCGTTAACCGTCGGGTGAGTTTTGTGGCTGCCCTAGTCCGTCTTTATGGATGTATGCTATGTGGATGACGTGTCTTGCCGAGACTCATTTAAATCTATGCAGCCTTATACAGCTTGTAAGTAATGCCTCATTTCACGCGTAGTAGTACAGCGGCATGTACCTTTACCTAATTGTGCAGATAGACATCAACAAATTTTAAATTTTGCCGCCAAACAGCATCCTAAACTGGCAAGAAAACATTTCCGAACAGCCATTTTGGGAAGGATTCTCGTTAAGAGTGTGTGGAGTGTTTTACAGGGAGTCGATACCGGAAGCGATCGGTAGACATCCGGTAGCTGAGTAGTGCAAGTCATAGCCTTATGATAGTTACCTTTATTTGAGAGAAACCACTGTACTATATGTTTCAAACCAAGAAAGTATAGATACCAACCATTTTGTCGTGTAGTATGAACCACACGATAGCTTAGGTAGGTTAGAAATTAAGAGGCCTAACCATATTTCACGGCCGGCCGAAATAGGTATTTGTCTCTCACTCACACAAACGCAGCACAGCCACGTGCTGAACAAGGAGAGTGGATTTGAACTCCCTCGGAATTAAAAACGTAAGCGACAAAATGACAAATTAGTTAAATTATGAATGAAAATTACATCAAAATCAAAAAATATTACTACAATGGATCAAGGTTAGTATAACTTATGTTTTAAGAAAAAAATTACGTAGTAGCTCGGTTGCCTTATTCATTAAAAACCGTTTTAAGTTTTTTTAAGACCTGACTTTATGATTTTTTTTAACATGTTAAAACTGTTTTGATTGTGTTTTCAATACTTCATCGGACGAGGAATATCTCCAAGATCAATATAATATTTTTTTCAGCAAGCGTAAACGTAATACTTCGGCTAGAAATCATTTAACGCAACATCAATAAAAATATAAAGGCCCCTTAAATATAGTGCCAAACAGTAGCAATATGATAATTTAAGTACGTATGTGATTTCGGGTGGTAAACCTACACTATTGGTATCTAATAGTAACCAATAACTCCAGGAAAACTTCATCCCATGTTAACTCAAATGAATAGTTTCCCCACTTCTTTTCTTTGTATTCTTTATTATTATTTATATAACATAGTTTGTTGCATGTATATGTATAGCTGTACGTTCACTTAATTGGTTAGCCGCCTGGATCTAATCTTTACACATTGATACTTTATGTTTTTCTTTGGTTGTTAACTGTTGTGTTCGTCTTTTCAATAAAATAAAATAAAATAACGTTGCATAGCGTATTTTTGAGGTTTTTTGCACTCACAGTACTATTACATTTCAGTGATATTTTATTTAATATACCTGAAAAGAAAGAAATAAGAAATTCGCCTCGTCGAGGACGCAAAGCGTAGTGTTGCTTACCTTGCGTAAAATCAAAAATTCGCTGTTGACCAGAAAATTCTGTGCTAGTCGATTGCTTATCTGGTAAGTACCTCCCAGCGTCGGAATGGTAGATTGTCTCAGCCTCATGTGACAGTCGCTTGTTGATTGCCACTGTAGCAAGTGAAAGTAAAGTATGAAATCTTCTGCTTGGTAGTAGACATAGGCGCGGTAGACCAAACCAAATATAAAGCTTTTTGAAAAGCCAGGCTCAAAAAAAACTATTCGGTCAATTTCTCAACCGCTTATACTTTGACCCACAGGCTTAATTGGTTTCATTTTCTAGAGAACAGGTCCGGTTCCGTGTGACATGCCGGACTCACCAACATCCGGGGCAAATGAACCTTAAGTAGTTGCAATAAGAACCACAAGCAGCGCCGCTTTTTTGCCATCTGACTGTAAAACGAATGTTAGAAATAGGTTAGAGAGATATTTTTGAAGAATTTTATGTTCGTGCAGATTTTGCAAACTTGCATCATACGTAATAATAATAAAAAAAATACCTTATGCGGCGATTTAAAACGAGAATAGGTTTTTCAAATGCGATAAAAAAATAATATATATTTTTTCTACTCATACCTACTGACCATTTCTATGTAAATGAAAGTAGAGCAATTTTAGAAAGATAATCTGCATCGTTTCGAATAATATCTGATATACTCGTAAGTACCTTTTGCATAAATAAAGTTTTATATTTTCTAAATGTATAAAATTTGTTTTATATTCTTTAAAAGATTATGTTATGTTTGACCCATTTCTGGATTGGGATTTTCCTAGGACGTGCTTTTATAGAGATCAAAACTTTTACTAATCAAAATGGATACTAATAATACGAATCAATGCATGTTATTAAATCAGTTGGTTGTCAACATAATTGGATGTCAGAA
>JARACY010007026.1:0-11207 GCA_029255725.1 Scrobipalpa atriplicella
AAGGTGCACAGATTTTATCTGAACTCTCTTGACCTGTGTACAATTTTATTATAATTAAACAATTTACCAGATATTTATTTAACCAAAACGTTGGGCTTTCAAATATGAAAATATTTTCAAAATAGCGCTTTTATTAATTAAAGTGAGATACATTATTGGCTTCTGTTGCCTGTCGATCTATCAGATTAATATTATTATTAATAAAGTAGACTCTACTAAATCACGTTTTAACGAGAGGAATATTGTATAGCATTAACAGTAAAATTTAATTTTGATTGAATAATACGAACTGGAATTATTTGGGCGCCATTAATTTGAATTTATCGATGTACAAAAGAGTATAAATTTTCCAAAGAGCTTTTTGAAATAAATGAAACTGTATTCATGTGTTGGGATATACCTTTACCGAATATACAGGCATGGATGTCTACATAATAATGTTTTCGTATAGGTATATTATTAACGTTTAATTTGAAACGTATTCTTAGGTACTCTATTCTGAGTATGGTTTAGGTTCATTTACCTACCTACATATTACACATGATTGAAGTGAAGACGAGTACCTAGTAATATTACTTATTTAAATTTCCATTGTGATTTGCACAAGATTTCAACATCAGTAAAGATTTAAAGATCAATAGAAAAACAAACTTAAGGTAAGACATCATAAGAGAAGATATTTTTACATGGTTATTACGAATTTATAGCATTATTAAAAAAAATTATAGTATGTATATCAGTGGTACATCAGTAAGTCACCGTCCTTTATTGGATGTGGGATTTTCTAGTAATTTGCCTTACTACGCTTGGCAAACATATTGGCGAGCTTAGCTCAAATTATTCACAGAAAACGCTGCTGTCTGCGGTAGTAAGTATGAAATTCTTCATTATCTTCCAACCACTTATCCGGAGCAAGGTCAACACACCACAGGATGTTTGGCAACTAAGCAGCGCTTCTGCAAACATACAACGAGTGCGACGACTGACTCTGCTCGGGCAATAGATCTGTCGAGAGTGTAGAGTTGCGTACGCGCATGGCTGGAACGGGTTTACCCTCGCCCCTCGCAGGATGTGGTCCGTCACTGTCTTGCACAACTCAGGGTTGCTGGAGCTGGAAAGAGACAGTTTAGAATTAGCGTCGATAATTTTTTGGAATATCAAGTAAGGAGCCTGAACCTAAGACATTACAGAAAATGGATAGCTGACTTTATGGCTGTTAATGTAACGTTAGACTAGCTTAAAATTACCCATTTATAAAAGATACCAGACCAGCTCTTATTATATTTTTTTCATAATTTCCCAACTTCACTTTGACAACCCTAAAGTCAGCTGTTGATTTTATATCATCTTCCTTTTTTATTTAAGAAAGCAATAGGAGTAAGGAGTAAACTAAGTAAAGAACTGAGTTTTTGAGAATTGAACATACCTAAACATCCCCTAAAATCTCTATCTCTGGCAGCCCTGTCCAAGAATTTTGTTTGCCCTTTAGTTTCGTCGCATTCCATTGACGCACAAGTATGACTTGGTTTTCAATGAACGTGGGCAGGGGCGCTGCAGTATAAGGAGAACTGTCAAATCTGTGTGAAATTTCAAGATGGCGGCGTTAGTTCCTTTTTTCGCCACATTCATTTAAAGCGTGGTGTATTCTACTACTCGTCCCGGCTCGTCTTGTCACGGGAGAAGGGATGCGGCATGAATGAGTAAATATGTGTGGAAAAAACATCATTAACGTTTTTTGTCAGGTGGGAAGTCGGTGGAATGTCGTCGAGTGTGTGATAACTTTGAAGAAAGTCGTCAAGGTATTTTGGTAGTGGCGGGTTTTGAGAGAAAAGTCAACAATTCTCTACCTGCGATGTAAGTATGTAGCAGTATATCGGTAGGTATTGATGGCACTCCTATCTTGATGTATATAAATCTAATTAAAATTTTTAATGAAGTGCCTACAAAAACTGTACGTGACATTGACGATAAAAAATCACAAACAAGCAACAACTCATTAAGACCATAAGAATTACCTATCAAAGACGCGCCTGATCATTTCACTTGACCCCTTCCCCACTTTAACTACACCCGTGGCGGCGGTCAATCAATCTGGTAGCACAGTAGGTGTCGAGATAAGGCCCTCTGCAGACCGAGGTTATCGCCAAATAGATACCGCCCCGTCCGGTGCTGGACCAAGCCCGTGCGATGACCCCCTTATCTGCACAGTGATTTATTTTATTACAATTTTGCAGAGTTATATATTGCGTAATTTATAGGATACTTAGCTTGCACACGAAAAGCTTCATTTTATTTCTCTTGCGGAGGATAAAGCGTGCCTCCAAGGCTCATTTAAACTTTTCATTGGATTTCTGCTCTATATCCGCCGCAGTAGTATTTCAGTCGTAAAAGCATATTTGTTTTACTACAGCCATGAATTTAATTAGCTAGACCTTATTAAGGAATATTTTCGCGCAGAATTTGTTTGACCTAACAAGTATTTCATAACACATGCTTACTAATTTACTTACCTTGTATAATCACGGTTTATGAGAAATACCCTCATAAAAATAACGGAATATTTTTATGTTGTTTATTTATGGATGATGTAATCGTGTGACACGAGTGAATGATGAGTCATACAGTTAACCGTCCCTTCTGATGATTAAACTGATGATAATATCTTTCATACTCATGACTGTTAGACTGTCCTTCAAATTCCTGATATGGCAACGCTACATTAAACAAAAAAGCTATTATCAATTCCGCAGAAGGTTTTATAGGGAAAGTTTACGATGAGCCAAAATGACTGAAATATTTGCGAACCTGTTAGCGAAGATAAGTTAATGAACTGTGATAATATTATGAACCAAAAGAACAATGGAATTAACATCTCCATGCAAGCAGATTCTGCTTAGGTCATTCACTGTGGTGAAACAATAGGTGTTCTGTAATCAACTGATCACGACATAAAATACCATAATATCGTTAAAAAAATCTTACTTTCGAACGAATAGCTGAAGTATATCTACTATACGTAGAACGACTAGGAATCCACGGGTGGCCGCCAGGCTTATTATTATGACCATCTCTCACCGGAAACCGGCGAAAAGCAGCTTGCTGTGTTTCATCAGTGTGATTGAAAATATAGTGTAATGTACTGCCGTCCCTTTCTGTTTACTCAGGATAGAAAGTGACAGGTGACTGTTTTAATCAACATTGTGTGATTTAGCGTGCGGCCGAATTGTCACCTCTGACTAAATCTATGACATTTACAATTTTAAATACGTAGCTACTTGCTAAAGCCAACGACCTCGCACACAATAACTGCTGTAAAACCCGAAGTTAATATTCATATATTGTAACTCAATAACATATTATCTTGGACGAGAAAACGTGAAATATGCAGATGAGTTTGTGTATTTACTACGCTCTAGTTGGCGTAATTACTGCGCAAACCATTTTAGTGGTAGATACCATAAAATTGGACAACAGAGTACTATTATATATTCTGTGTTATTGGTAAGGTTTTTGAAGGTACTACCTTGCTAACACTACCAAATAACTAATAATTTCGACTAATTGCACTCTAGACCCATCAAAAGATGTCACAGATCTGGCAGCTAAATTGGTATTCCAAGTTTTTGTGGTACAAGACAAGACAATTGCCTTTTTCGCATAAACGATGTCCTCACGCCAGCAAATTTTGATGCCTTTTATGTTGACATAGCATTGAACTATAAACATAAGTTGTGGTATTGCCCTTGTTGCAAAACACTTTGTATATTTAACTAGATTTAAGGTTAGAAGAGACATGACGTCATCTATGTAGAGTAGACGGCCAAAGACTCTGCATCAGACACAGACAGATCGATACATCTACGAAAAGAAGTAGGTAATATTCATGCTATATTGTCTTAACATGTTTTGAATCTACAATTTTTTGTTCGAAATCTTTTGATGTTATATGAGGAAAACTCTCAAAGCGGGTTTGAAAAAAAAGAGAAATTTACCTTTCTACTGAACACGGCACAAAAGATTCTAACGCGCGGATTTTATTCCACCCATTGACCTAGTTCCGACCGTTCCGAGAAGTTATTAGTTTTTGAATTGGCCTCCACTCCGATGAAAATTGTTGGTCTGCTATTGGCATTTGACACGCCAAATTAGCCATTAAATTATTATAAAAAAAACTATGATGACGATGTGAAATTGGTAAAAACGAGTAGGTAACTAGGCTCAATTAAGGAGGTTGCAAAATGGATTTGAATTCGATTTACAAGTGGCAATGCGATTGGTTAATTATTTTGAAGTAAGTTATCACGGTCTTGACGCAAATGCTAATCTTCATTTCGTACAGATTTGTGGTAATCCTACTTCCCAATCACTTATGCGATTACTTGCAAAATCGAGCACTTGCACATAAAGTAAGAACGAATTGGTAATTTTCTACCAGTTATTTACTTTTATCTTCCATAATTTTGTTCAATGATAGCAGTAGCCATAAAATAATGTATCCTGGCTTAGTCCAATAGGTAGTCGTTAGCTTTTATTAGCAGCGGAACTGATCGAATTAGTACATCCCTATTTCAAGTCTGGATAAGCCTTCATTAGGATCTGGGAATGGAGAAAAATGATTATAAAGAGTTACATCAAAGTTTCTTAGTAAGAATTACTGCACACGAACACAGCACTTATAAAGGCAAACTACAGGCACTAGCTCTATTGATTGCTATTTTAATCAAAGTAATTGCATGCCCTGACCATACTCCAACGCTAAAGAAGATTAAATTATAATCCATCGACCAATCCCAAATGACTTTGCATATTACGGAAACTCAACAAAAAATGAGAAAAAACGTTATCGAGTGAATGTATCTCTGGCTTCTTTTTATAAAGCAAATGGTGGTAATGGCAACAAAAATTTCCGGAAAACGTACTTACGGCTTTGTTAAGAGGCACTTGAATCGTTTGTCCGGTAAATTGTGATGGAAGGGATCAAGAGTTGAGTTTGAATGTGGTGTGAGGGTTTTCGGGATGGCTGGGTCGGGATCTGTTTGAAAGTGACTTCCCGGTTGCACAGTAAAGTTTTATAATTATAATGGTCACAGTCTATGCGAAATGTCAAGGAAATGTCTCATTCCTGAAATATTAACGTCCGATCACTACATGTAAATTTCAAAATTACATATTGAAATATACCTGGGTAGAACATGTTAATATCATTGTTATAATTTTTTTATTTACTTAATTCATTTTGTTCTATTATACCTACAACTTTTTTGTTAACTATAACGAACGATAAATAGGATATTTATCGAAAGATGTTGTTTATTTATATTCATTCAACTTCACGAAGAAAGTTGAACTTGATCCAAACCAATTAAAAAGCAACGGTCAACAACATTTACCAAAAGGCTACCAAAAGGCTACTTGTCAGGACTGTTGCAATGTGCCACTCCGCCGCTGCCGGATCTGAACGCACCTAAAGGCAAAAATGCAGACAGACTGGATTGGCATCTGCCTGAGGTGAGCCTTTAAGCCTTACGAGAAGACAACGGTCCCATCGACTTATATGGATGGCATTCTCCTTAGCGTGCATGACCCGTCTTAGAAATGTCAGGCCTAAACACTGTTCATGCCTTCGATGGCTTGTTGCTGAGAATTCTGTTCCATTCCTTGCAAAATATAGGTTGCAATTTATTAGGTACTTATTCAGCTCTTATGATTGTCTGCGATTTTGATTTGAGTTCATATCTGAAATGTCGTCCTTAATGAAGCTATTGGGCCCGCCGCGCTCATAAGTAATCTGAGCTATTGGTATTGAAATTAGTTTAAGTGCCTTATTTTAGAAATTCGGTTCTTTTTTGAGTTTAAAAATGTACATTAGATCAATGACACTCAGACACATCTAGACTACGTTCAAAGTTCGGATCTTTGTATCTGCCTACTTTGAACTGGCGAACAGCCATAAAGCACATTTGAGTTGCGGTGCTTGTAATCATATTTTCTTGTTAACATGAGCAGCGAGGCGGTCATGCAAGTTTCTATGGGAATCTTTTCGCTTGAACGGTTTCTCAAATTTATGTACACGACGTAACCGCCTTGTACCGTATCTCGATTCGCATCACTATCCCCGTTCTACGTCAATTAAAGTTTACATCCACTAATTGGGCTCGCTTTCATATTTCTATCAAAAGATCGCCTAAAGAGAGGTGACCTGGCGTCGTGACACTCTAACAATCTTTATTTATTGCCATGGCATTTCTATTTTCTTCGTCAATTTGTTCATTGCCATTATCGTTTCATTATCACGGGCCTGTAGAGTCGGGAATCGAGGCAATTTTACGGACATTACCAATTGTTACCATTCTTTTGTTACAAGCAAGATGGCCGCGGCCATTTTCGATATAAAATTGGAGGCAATTGCCGCCATATTGTAGAGCTACAGTGGTGTCGATTCGAACGCGTAGTTACACAAACAAAATATATGTCCAGTCCATGCTTGTTATTTTCTAGCACAAGTGAACAGAAAGGGACGGAAATATAGCCCACTTAATTTTGATCCTATTACTATTTAATTTAATCTTCCTTAATTATCCATATTATATTCTTAAACTGACAGGATCATAAGTTTGTCTAACCTATGTATTATGTTATCTGATGTGATGATATGACAGAAAAGGACAGGTACAGTGCCACCACCGGGATATCTGTTCATCTGTCAGCTGCGCCACTATAGCTGTCTTTGCTTCATTCCTGTCAGTGTACCATAGCAAAATTTTAGTTCCAAATATCGCCACATGAACGGATAGTCGTTTCGGTGGTAATGTATGGGCTTATTTTAGTTAAGTTGCATTGAGTCCGAATCGGCACCAATATCTGTGGCGTGCTATGGCGGTCTCTTTGGTCTGCCTGTGAGTTATTGGGCCTTTCAGTAATTACTCGTTATTAAGAGTTCGGATGGACGTACCCATTCAGCGGTACAAATTGAATGAGACGGTGGTTGTAAAAGGTATAGCCGTTTATAATTTTGATACGGGCACTGGTGCGGGTCATCTAAGTTAAACGTAACATCTTCGTGAGCGTACCTGCAAAACAAAAACATAGTATAATTGTTTCATATCATATCATCCACAAAAGAATGTCTATCTGATGACTGTGACTAGCCAGATAGAGCAATCTGATAGTGATATGTGTGAAGTCGACCATGCAATTCGTATTGGGCCCACGCCACGTGGTCGACAAAGGCCCGATCGCCCTGTTCCAGGGAAGGCTCGTGCCTGTCGGTGGGGACGTACCTATATGAAGTTCATATATTATGACCTGATGATGACTGCCTGTTATGTTAAAGGTATGAAGTCTTCATTCGATACCCAAAAAATTCTATTTCGAACTATACATACATACATACATACATACATACTATACATACATACATATGTACCTACTTATTTAGATCTTCGTAAAAAAAAATCATTCTTAAATCAGTAAGTATTGCTTAGTTTGCGTATAGATTTACCTAAGTAGGTATACAACGCTGTGTAATTTTGATCAGATATGCACATAACAAATTAAAGGCGTTCAGTTCATTAACAATACAAATGCCACCAGATTCGACCTTTAGCAGATTCAAATGTTTATAGCCCTCGGTAATACGATATTGTAACCGTAATGATCTTAAACCGTAGTTACTGCTTTAACTATTTTGACCCAGCTCGGGTTAATTGACTAACATTACTGGGAAAGCTTTAACGAGACAGATGTAAGGATCTGTGTCAATTTGGTTACTACCAAAAAGGTCAATAATACCATTATACTTTCCCACAAATCTGACGGCATTCTTAGACGATTTGTCATTCATATTAATATCTTATTGTTTCTATCTTTTAATTAATTCCTTTGAATACTAAAATAGAAAGAATTTAAGAGGAATGGCATTGAAGTCTAGTAGTTCGGTTTGGCCGGTTTTGATTTAAAATTTATAAAAAAAATCTAAAAAGACAGACATAATTCTAACGACCATACTGCCTTAGCAGTTAAAATATTAACTGCCTTCGAAGAAAGCAGTTATTTCCATAGAGGTGATACTTATAACTAATTCTTATAGCTACTAAAATACTTTGTTACTAGAATCCAAGAATGTTATGGACATATTTGAAGCATTGTCACTTTGTTACGAACAATGTCTAACGGCCTGAACATGTTCATACGTGTTTTAGCATGTATGGAGACATTCGCATTGTACCTTTTATGAATGACAAGATAAAGCAAAGCATTTGTGAAAGCAAGTGAACGTAGAGAGATCACTTCACAAAGGTTTTACGAGCGAAAATTAAAGCATTTTATGCATGTATTGTATGAAGGTTGCAGAATTCCTCAATAAGTATCTTTCAGCTCTTTCTTTAGATTCTAGATATATTTGAATTCAATCCTCTTTTTTACTTGAGCATTTTGGTCTAGACTGGGTATGTGGAGGTGGAGGTAAAGAAATTAAATCGCTGCGTCTGTCACCATAAAATTGTTTGCGTCACAGGACCAAGAAACCAAGACCATCAGATTAATTTACAATCTGAACCAGATTAGGTACCATCTTTCTTGACAGAGCACATGGTGATTCAATCTGCAGCAATCTTTCAAAAGTGATATTAACAACTAAGTGATATTAATAATTATACCTATTTACCTACTATATATTAGTAATTAAGTGTTAGGTTTTTAGTGTATAGTATCCTCTGTTTGTTATTTGTTGCCGAAGCTACTTGCTCTATTTTAAGTGTTTCTTTCTGGCATGCAAGGTTGCCTGGAAGAGATCGCCTTAAAGCGATAAGGCCGCCTTTGCGCACATTTAGTTATTAAGTTTCTTTTGCTGTACTTATGTTTGATGGCGCAATAAAGAGTTTATCTATCTATCTGTCGAAGGTGTTCTTCGTGAGAATTTAGCCCACCACATCCGCATCTATAGCCTGAAACGTGTTTCAGGCTATTAACCACAGAGATAGTCAGTATGTTTATTTTTAATACAAACTTCATGGTTATTGGACATAATGATCACCTTCTACGGTTTAAAAAGGCGCTATATTTTAAGAACTAAATCCGGTCTAACACAGGCCAGTCTGAGTCATGCTAAAACAGGTCTGCCTTGGAATTCGAGTCGACCCGACAGGTATTCAGACGTTTTTGAGTCTGGCAATTCAAGCCCGTTATTTTCTTTCATCATTTTGCTTTGTTTTTACCGGTCAACGTCCTGTCTACCTACGAGTGAAATATGAGACTTCGAGCATAGCCCAACTGAATATAGTTAGAATTTAATTTTTAGCTTTGATGTAGGGTTTTCTACTAATTTCTACCCGTGTTCAAATAAGAACCCTTATAATTTCTTATTATTGTCTGTCTGTGGGCAACACTTTAATTTTTTTCTCTATCATTCACCTATTTGGTACAATTACAAAATTCAGATTACCTATACCTAGTTCACACTTGATAGGACACTGATGTTTTAGGTAGTTATGTAAATAATTTAATGCAGAAACCCTTTGTCAGCCGTGAATTGTAATATATAAAAAAGTGACAAAACAAATGCTAAAAATACTGAGATTAATAAGATATGTAATATAGGTATTCTGAGTCAAACAAAAGAAAAGAAAATCCATAAGATCATAATGACCTTTTGTACAACGCAAGGTGCAAACTTTCTTGTTACAACCTCTTGTTTTCTTATCTCTGACTACACTCTTTGCCAGTTAGCTTTCGGCGAAAGTATAAGAGAAGAGTCTTTACAAATGGAGATAGTAGAGATAATAAAAAATATATAAATGTTTTTGTGCAAAGAAAACAAAGAACAAACCTAATACGTTTCTCTTTGTACAATAATTGGTACTAATCTATTGCTAATTACGTTTTACTAGACTATTTATGATTGTAGCAGACGGTCAAAGTTCGTGGCTGCACCGATAAGGATAATATTTACGTTTCTTACCATTAGTCATCTTACTTAGATTGTGCACTATACTTATAGTTGAGTTGAGACTGACAATAGTGTTTCCTTTGTGGTTTCATAATCGTCATAGCTAGCTACTCTACCCCAACATGAAGCACAATGCCCATAGATATTACTTTATTTCTTGTTACATATTTACTTAGAATCCAGACTTAACTCAATTTAACTAGTGGTTTACTTGACATACGCAAAAATTTAGGTATGCATTATTTTCTCGAGATTTATCTTCATTCATCTTGTTTCTGTCTCCTTCGATGAAAATAGAAATGCCATGGCAATTAAATAAAGATTGTTAGAGTGTCACGGACGCCAGGTCACCTCTCTTTAGGCGATCTTTTTGATAGAAATATGAAAGCGAGCCCAATTAGTGGATGTAAACTTTAATTGACGTAGAACGGGGATAGTGATGCGAATCGAGATACGGTACAAGGCGGTTACGTCGTGTACATAAATTTGAGAAACCGTTCAAGCGAAAAGATTCCCATAGAAACTTGCATGACCGCCTCGCTGCTCATGTTAACAAGAAAATATGATTACAAGCACCGCAACTCAAATGTGCTTTATGGCTGTTCGCCAGTTCAAAGTAGGCAGATACAAAGATCCGAACTTTGAACGTAGTCCTAGATGTGTCTGAGTGTCATTGATCTAATGTACATTTTTTAAACTCAAAAAAGACCGAATTTCTAAAATAAGGCACTTAAACTAATTTCAATACCAATAGCTCAGATTACTTATGAGCGCGGCGGGCCCAATAGCTTCATTAAGGACGACATTTCAGATATGAACTCAAATCAAAATCGCAGACAATCATAAGAGCTGAATAAGTACCTAATAAATTGCAACCTATATTTTGCAAGGAATGGAGACAGAATTCTCAGCAACAAGCCATCGAAGGCATGAACAGTGTTTAGGCCTGACATTTCTAAGACGGGTCATGCACGCTAAGGAGAAATGCCATCCATATAAGTCGATGGGGACCGTTGTCTTCTCGTAAGGCTTAAAGGCTCACCTCAGGCAGATGCCAATCCAGTCTGTCTGCATTTTTGCCTTTAGGTGCGTTCAGATCCGGCAGCGGCGGAGTGGCACATTGCAACAGTCCTGACAAGTAGCCTTTTGGTAGCCTTTTGGTAAATGTTGTTGACCGTTGCTTTTTAATTGGTTTGGATCAAGTTCAACTTTCTTCGTGAAGTTGAATGAATATAAATAAACAACATCTTTCGATAAATAT
>JARACY010007027.1:0-11156 GCA_029255725.1 Scrobipalpa atriplicella
TTGACATTGACAGATTACTGACCAATCACAGGAAAAAGGAACACTCGCTGGTGGCGCCATTTAGTTCCCAGTTTTTCTCCCCATTAACACAGAATGTTCTATGGGAAAAATATTGTTCTTTTTTTTATTTTTAGAGTTTAGGTATAGCCTCAAAGGCTTACACATATTTAAGGGCCGTTAAAACATCGAAATCCTCTTTGATTGGCTAACAGCCTGAACATAGTTACAGAATAAGGTTCTTGCATGATTTTTTTTTAATTATCAGAAAGAATTGTTGTCACCATACAAAAATAAATGTGAAAAAAATTCATAAAATACTCATTAGTTTATGAGTTATAATACTTACGTACTTTAACGTCGTTGGTTAGAAAGAGAGGTCCGAGTGTAAACGTGACGTCACGATTACATATAAAATTACGTTTCGAAGAGAGAGATAGATAGTCAAGCTTTATAATGGTATATCTCGGTGATTTCTTGATCAATTTTATTTCTGTTTTCACTGATGTTATTAAAATTTTCGATACTTTTTGAAAATATGTTCAGATACTGAAAATATTTTATATGCAACTTGCTAAACTACAATATAATGTTTCCAGGTGGAGATGTGTGAAGGCTCCGAGAGCAACATCTACACGATCAAGAGCGACCTCTTCCTGCACGGGAACGTGCACAATGATGACAGCGAGTAAGTTGCTCTTCATTTCGTCTGCAATAAGCTTTTGTCTAGAAAATAGCGTAGAAAGATCTGCTAGTCGCGTGTGTAACCCCTTTAGGAGTTAAATTATTAAAGAACCTGATATACCTGTTCATTATTTTTTTAATCATTAACATAAATTAAAAATTAGAAGATTCTAGCTTCAAAATAAAAAACTCCCATATAAAGAAATGGGCGCCGTAAAATCCAAGATGGCCGACGGAGGTGTCCTATCAGAAAGGAAAAAAAAAATGTGCTTCTGTTCAACGCCTCCACACTTTCGACGATTCGTTCTAGCAATCTGATTAAATACACTTTCAAACAAAGATATTCAATAGTACATTGTTGTCGAGGCATGGAAAACCAGCAATTGACGGACGAGTAGGGATTGAAGTCCGAGCCGCAGGCGAGGACTTCAATAATACGAGTCAGGCAATTGCTATTTCCGCCGAGGCTTACATAGTGCTTTTTTCAAATTAATGCAAGGAAATACATAAATAAAAAATCTATGGCGTACAGCCTCAGTGCTAGGTCAACACAAATGCAAATGGTTGAAACTAAACGCAAGTGTACTTAGAAAAAGAAGTTTGGGCATGAAGTCATGGCGTTTTGGACTTTGCTGGACAGTTTTGGCATGGAGGAATGGCGTTTTGTACTTTGACGGAGCGCTTTGTTGTTCGAAATTTGAAAAAGACGAGTTCTATGAAAAGTTTGTTTTTTTAATTTGAGAAACCGTAAATGTCAAAGTTTGCGTATTGATTTTGCATAAGGAATAAGACTATTTTCATGCATGTTTGAGAAAATGAACATTCATGACACTAGTCTTATTTCGTCGTTATTCTTGCAGACAAATGTGCAGTGCGGTAAATGCGGGCGTCACCACGAGCGAGGAGAGCGCGCGCGGGGGGGAGGGGGTTGGGGTAGAAGAGGGGGAGGGGGAGGGGGTGACTCTCAGCCTGCTGGACGCGCACCCGACTATTGATCTCATGCAGGTTTGTGTTATCTTTTCTTTTTTAGAATGACGGTGTTTACGTATCACCAAAAAAAACGCAATAGAAAATGGGCGTGGCCTCAGCATAATCGGTTTAGATTAGAGGGACGTGGAGAAAGCGCGCGCTACTTTTCTCGACTGATACTGTTGACCCGTACAGACAGCCACACATCTATTGACGAGTGTTAAAGGCACTTCGGCCTTTGTGATGACAGTAAGAGAAAGCGAAACGCATCGGTTCGTCGTCTGTTAACCACTGTTTCGTCCTCTATTAGACTCATCATCTCAACACTAGACATTGCCTTATCTCGACAGGGATACACGTGGGAAAGGCCCCCTTGGGGGGAGGACCACTCTGCGGAGATTGTGTCTAACCGGCTTAGAGTTGGATTCCGTTCCGATCCAAACATGCTAAGCTCACAAGAGCGAAGCACTTGCAAATCTATTGACAATTTTAACTTGATACGATTGTTGATTTTTTGGGCGTGGCCTCGTGAGACAAGAAAAGCGGCGTCGCCTCTCTCATTCACTTGCCTGGTTATTTTTTTCCATATGTTAGGATATCAAATGTTACTAGAACGACGAGATTTTTCGCAAAAAACCTGACTTTTTCCAGTAAGATTTGACTATGTTTTCACCATTGTCTAATTATCCGTATTTTCGCAAAATCCCTAGAATTTTCGCGAAGATTCGAATTATCAAACCATCCTACAAGTCTTTGGTTCTGTAATTTCACTGGCTCCCTTGGCTCCTGGCTACTGCAACTGATTGATATTTCCGTCCCAGGAGGAGCTGATGTACTCTGACGCGGCGGTGGACGAGTCCTCCTTCCGCGTGTTCCTGCTGAGCGGGGAGGACCTCAGCTAAATACCACACACACAATAGCCCCTACCTTCTAAAACAGACTCACTTGATTGTACACTTTCGCGGTTATCGTTATACTTTTTAAAGATACAAATAGGCATGTTGACTGGGTGGCTAAAAAAATTCAAAACGTTTATACTTAAAACTGATGGCTAAAATATTGTGGATCTCATTCATAATTTAAAAAAATATGCACATTTAGATTTAATAATCGAGTTAAAAATATATAAGTTATTAATTTGAGTAGTCAATATTTACAAGCCAGTGACGTCATAACTCACAATTTTCATACAAAAAAGCGTTTTGACATTTTATAAAGAGTTGCTGATTTGACTAGTAGGAAAATAGCCTATTAAATGATAGCTACGTTATATTTTCATTTTAGCGAAAATAAAACGACTATTTTTGATGAAAGCCTGCGTGTCGCCCTTTAAAGATGGTGTGCTGAAATCTGAGCAACCGCACTAATCTTCCATCAAGTATCAAGGAGAGCAATCTTTTAAGACGAGGCTATAATAAAAATATTACCTAGCTAGGTGTTTCATCTTGAATTGTACCTACTACAATACAACAATGTTGTTTTATTATAATATCACAAACAAATCTATTAAAAAAAAATACCGAATATAACCGCAAAATTATATTGAAAGATGAGTCTGTTTAAGAATGATCATAAGTCAAGGCAAGTCACTCTTCCGATCTCCACCAATGAGGCTCAGGTATGTTTCGTAATGTTATAATCTAAATAATAAAAGTTTAAGAAAATAGTTCACAAACGAATGTTATTTATTTCACTGTAAGTGATCAAAAGTAACGTAAGCATAGGCATATGACGTTACCTTGTTAGGAAATGGGTCTCAAATGATTTTTAGACATCATTAGAAATTGTTTTTAATACTGAAATATTTATAACTAATGGACATTTTCTTGTAATTAGAAAATTATTATTTGTCTATTGATCGTGTATCGTTACCAAACTAACATGATATTTGAGGGGTATAATTTAAACCCGCTAAAATGCATTTCTAGTTTTTTTGAACTAATGTGATCACTACGTATAGTGCGTTCAATTCTGCGTAAGTTAAGTCGATAATACAGTAGCGAAATCCTCTAAAACCCTGATAAAAATCCTTTGACGTTTTGTTGCAAAACCCGCTAAAACCTGTAGTCGAATCAATACGTGCGTTTTTTGTTTTTCATTTTGCCAAAATTTTTAAAAATACGTTTTGGCAGGTTTTGATACTATATCCCTCATTATAAAACGTTTAAAGGAAATAATGCAAAACTTAAGTGGCGTTCTTCCCATTTTACTCGTTACCGGAACCAAAATAGTTGTCAGATCGCGATATTTTACGATACGTCACACTGTTTTTCACAAAATATAGACGATTGCACTGCACAAGCATTTTATGCGATTTATTAAGGAGGCATATTTCTTGATTTCGCCAGGTTTGGGATTCGTAACATGTAGCAAGTGTTAAAGCTTTAATCGACAAAGTAAATACATACATACATATAATCACGCCTTTATCCCAAATGGGGTAGGCAGAGCGTAAACAACCTAAACATAGGTCGTTCCGACACGTCTGACAAATTTTGAGGGTTATTCAAGATGGATCTGTATATTGCTATAGTGACAGGTTGTCAGCTCATCGCCTAAATTACAATACTGAAACCCTCGAATACCTTAGCTGACTTTTACAGCATGTCCGGGAGGATATGCAGCTGGCACATTCTATGTTTTTCTCCCCCTCCCAGTCCAGCATGGAAGAATAAATACTTTATTTCATATAGAGCTAGCTAGAGTATTGATTAATTCTATAGTACCTCCAATATGAAATCAAGTAGTATTTGACAAACAAATTGTTCTTTAACGAATCAAGGTACAAAATAAGTGCATGTAATGAGTAAGACGTTTTCGGTGCAATAATTCAATTTTTATACAATAATTTATATAAAAGTTAATCAGTCAATTGACTTTAGTTTTAATGTACTGAAATAGTAGTTTAAGCTAGTAGATATTAGTGATATTTGACTGCAACAATATATTCTCTTTACTGTGCTAAGTAGAACAGGGCTTGCGGCAGATCAAGCAATATCTTATAAGTGCATTTCGTGCAGACAAACACATAATAAAGTTAATAATATTAAGGGCGATGTGGTTTCATATTGGACCTAATGCTGTCGATTCTAGCACCACCATTCCCTAACTACTTTTAAGATAGCGCTGTCACTTTCTCATCTATGGCATGAGTGAAATAGCAACTAAATATATGACATTGGCAGGAATTCGTGTTTGCAAAATACGCGAATTAACTAATACTTGTCACTACATACTCCATACTTGTCACTTTCTATCATGAGAGATCTAAACGGGATGGCAATAATTTTAGTTGAGATTTAGTTTAGTCGGGATAGTTACGAATCGGGCCCATTGACATTTATAAACTGACGTAAGAAGTGAGCATAGGGCATGCTCTCTTATTTTACGTCATATAAGCAATCTTACGTCAATTTGGGAATGTCAATTTCATGTGTTTATTTGCTGTCTCGTTCATTATGTCAAAGTTGAGAAAGTGACAGCGCATGTTGCCGCCAGAATTGAGAGCGATATCTATCGGATCTACTTAGTACTTAAATGTCTAACAATCTCTCTACCAACTACGCTGTAATACTCGTCAAATGAAGTCCTTTTTCGCTAGCTATATAAATAGTCAGTGGTTTGTGTGTAACTATAAGCTGTTCAAAATAAGTCTTCCTTCCAGTAGTGTATGAACGATGATTTGATCTGCCGTTGGCTGTAGGTAGTATGTTTGGGCATGTTCTGTAAAAGTTTTGGTGGTGAGACTTAAATGTTATATGGTACAACCCTACAGAGAAACGGACAAAATTATTCCAAACAATTTGTTGAAATAATAAAATTTCACGACGAATTGTGAACCTCCTCCTTTTTTTTGGAAGTCGGTTAAAAAAGAAACAAGCAAACTCATGTCATCATAATATAAAATTGTTTTTAGAATAATTTATCGACTCGGTTTACTGGTATATATGTTTTGGATGTTCAAGAACCATCTGTCGACCAAAATATTTACACGACATGTCTGTACAGTGTGTTTTACTCGTATATTCAATAAGTCATCAAATGCGAGTAATATCAAATTTCTTGATGATTAAAATGATCTCTCGAAATGCCTTTTAGTGTTAAGATTAAACTTAGGACATTTTGTCGTGTAACTGATTGCTTGTGATAATATTAATTGTTATAATTTGTAGTAATTTTAGGAAAAATATTTCTATAGTATGTAACGAAACGGAACAAGTTCTGTCAAATGTAAGGTAAAAAGACTTTGATTTTAAATAACTCGTAAAACTAAGTGACCTTTTCCAGAAAACCCGGTTGAAATACGAAATATTACTCAAAGCATTTTCCAAAAAATAATTATAATAATATTTGTTTTACTCGGTGTTCCGCCGATCAACTTTTATAGTAAGAATGTTAACAACATCAGTACTTATTTCCTTTTCGTTACAATCTAAGTAAAAGTAAGGTTGTATGAAATATTATTAGGTTAACACGTTAGTTTGAATAAGATTTTATCTATATGACGTTATGTAGTTACGAAATGAACTGTTGGGTTATGGCCTTTTGCATACGACCGATAATCTTTGGAACTTTTTCGACTTTTTGATCTACGAGCTATAACAGAAAGGCGGTAGGTACTCTTATCAACCCTAAGGATATGAAAATACGAAAAAAAAGAACTGGATCATAGGAAGATGTCTAACAGTTCATAGAAGTTGTTTGCTTGAAATGATCTTTGCTACGGTTTTTTTTGGGACCCTCCCTGGAATATCATCGCGGTATATTGTATCAGCTTATGCAGTTTCTATGGGAAATTCTTTTTTTTTTTTCATAGTTCAACTAATGTTCTTTGGGGAAAGATTCAAATCATTTAGTATTGATACCCCTTTTTATTACATGTTGTATAGCAAAAAACATTTACTGATTGTCGGTTATCTGCGACAGACCTGTCCACGAGCTCTGAACAAGACTGAAAATATCAGGATGTCGGAATCAGAATGATACTTTAATAAGGCGGTATTATAATTTGTTTAGTTTGATTTAAAAATAGCTACCTTTTGTATTTTTAAGAGGACTGTGCATAGTTTTGTTATTCGTATACTCTTTATTACCAATCTACTCTTGTGATTTAATTAATTCGTACTATCCGTTTTAGTTTTCATATAAAATATTAATTCATTAATTTTGTACGAAAGCCTGCTATAATATTTGCGGTCTCGAGTTTTATTACAATACTGTTTCATATAAATCTTTACTATTTTGCAAGTAGTACATTTCCAGTTCTATAAAATATCCAGTGTGGAAGGGATACATATCCATGTCCAAGTGTTTATTTCTGGAACATATTTTAGTGCCACAGTTGCGTTTACCTTCTTCATTATTTAAAAATTGGCCAAGAGCATGTCGGACACGCGCATATGTAGGGTTCCGTAGCCTTATATGTTTACTTAAAACAACATGATAGATTATATATAGTAAAAGAGCAATGCATAGATCCTCGTCGCGGTGTGCAATCCCTTTGGCCTTACTAAATCTATCTGACTTAGTAATTAAATTACAATTTAAGATAATTATTTTTGGATATACAAAAATGTGGTAAACGGTTTATTTTTTGAGACTGTTGTCCAAATTCTAGGTAATCATGATATCATTTTGTTATAACTATATGAATAGGAGCTAGTATATTTCAAAATTATTTTTATAAATGAGTTTTTTTTTATTTTGGTTGTAAGCGAAAATTGTTTAACATCGCATAGTACAGGCGCACGCGCATTAGTCAAACATGTAATCACATATCATTTAGTTTGTTAATAATCATTATATTAATTGGTTGCTTTGTGTTATGCAGATTTTTTAATTGTAATAAATGTTTAGATAATCTAATGTGTCGTTTTAAAGTTTCTATCAACCCACAACAAAAGGAGATGATAAAAAAAGGAACAAAAGTTAATTTAATATTAATATTTCATCATTATTTACAAGCACCTCGATACACAGTATAAAAATGAAAACAATATTGTATATAAAATGTATAAACTGTTTCATTCTCTATCCAGACTCTTTCTGTAATCTATACAAAAATACAATATTTCGTTTCTTATCCAGTTTCAAATAACGGACACCACAAAATGCTACTTCCACTGAACACATTCAAATTTGTACGCCATGATTGCACTCTTCAAAACTAATGTTACATAAACATTTAGAAAACGTAGGTCATGGTTGAATTGACTACAGAACGCAATACAAATCAACATATTACGAAACCTCACGATAGAAATACGAAGTCACGAATTAACATATTATAGAACACATTATTTATACGATGTTGCTAAGCAAACAAGTATCTATGAGTTTCAAGATTCATTATCTAAGTACTTAGAGAACCCAGTAAAAATATTAAAGATACCCTGATTTTTATAACAATAAAGTAAAATAAATAGGAATCTACTTCGGCAACTCAAATTGTCACGATTTTCTTGTCACCACCTGGATTTCTTGAAACATTTCTCAGTGCACCAGCAAATCTTTAGCGCAAGTAACTAACCGAACCTTCCTCGTACAAATTCTGCGTCAAACTAAATCTTCAACCTTTGTCAACGGATTCCCAAGACCAGCTTTCGATGTGGCAACACTCGGCACGTCAGCAAACTTGACTATCATAGATTTAAAGAGGGCGTTGGACACTTTATCTCGGCAGAACGCGAAACCCACCACGAGGGAGTAAATGATGATCAGGGCCACCACTGAAATTGCCACTATTATGGACGACTGCGTTACTCTTCGCCAGTCGAGGATCTCGTAGATGAAAGGGTTGCCCATACTGAAAAGTAAAAGAACACAAATGATAAAAATTAATATTTTGGTAGGTATGCGACGCATTCAAGTATCTGCTCTAATCTTATCATAAGTGCCTTATATGCAATGCAAAATTATTCTATGGGCGGTGAAGTATTTACGACACACAAATCAACTTGCCTTTTCCTTTTATGGCATCATATTTCTAGCATAACTGCCTCCGTGGTCTAGTGGTCTGACCGCTTATGACCCGGAGGTCCCAGGTCCGATTCCCGGCAGGGACAACAACTTTGTGTTGTTGTTTCTAGTTTCGTTAGGTCCTAAGGTCCTAACTAGAAACAAGGTTAGGACTAACCGTTAGAAAATGGCTGATCACCTGATTGTCCAGAAAGTAAGAAGATCCATGGGCATGTAAATAGTCAGTCAGTCAGTCTGTCTGTCCCTTCAGAATAATAGATTGAAGGAACAGAGAGTGACACTCGGGCACTAAAAACTAAGTCCCGTGCCGATGGCTGATCTCTGGGAGGTTGGCAGCCGTCACCGAAAATCGGTTGGGAGGACTATTATTTCTATCACAACAAATTGAATACTGTCTTACCCGTCCGTCCCGCCAGCTAGGAAATATATTAGCGTGAACGCCCCGTACCAGAGGCCAACAGCCAGCGGCTGCCACATGTGCAGGAAACTGACCGGCGTCCGGGAGAACACCAATTCCACCACCACCAGACAAGAGTTGACTCCGTGCGTCATCAGGTCCAGCATGAACAGACGCATCCCGATCATTTCCTTTATCTCTGAAAGAATGCCAGTTTAGTATAACCATAATAACGGGTGTAAGGGACAGCTTCCCGCAAACTGATCGACCTTTTGTCAGGAAATTCTATAAGGAAAATAAATAACAAATGACTTCCACATACAAAATTACAACCACGATCAGACAATTTGTACTTAAAAGGCAGCCAAATTTTTCTTTCAATTCTTGAAAGAATTTCTTTGTGAAAGTTGTTCATTTTCGTTGACTATGCACCTATATCGGTTTAAGGGAAGCTGTCCCTTACACCCTGTATTGCTAAGAATTCTTTCGGATTTTTACAACAATAATCTTACGACGAAAAGTTTTAATGATGATGTAATTACTAATTAGATAATTAATTACCTATACTGGCATGTTAAAATCAAGGTATGAAATTCCTTTTCTGCTCTAAAACAACATTTCGAGTTACAGACATAAACTGCCTAGCTCTAGTTTCCAACATAAACTACTTGATTACGAATTAGTAGAGTAGTGAAGAGTTCTTAGAGCTGCCAAGATTGAATGAAATGTGAGACACAGCCACGTCTCAGCTTAATAAATAGGCCATTTTCATAAAAGATGACTGCACTTCTTGGAGCGGGTGAATAGCCTTACTGGAGAGGAGAAACTTGATATACCTACCTCAATTTGATATACCGTAGTTACATACCAAGACAAGTAAAGATATAATAGTGTTTCAGCAGTGTAGTCCGTATATGGACAAAAATGTTATTTTTGAAGATAAACCACAATTGAAATGGCAGTTAGTTTGGCTCTGGTTTGCTTTATTTATAGTAGAAAACACGCATGTATGGATAGGCTTTCGAAATCGAAAGCGAATTGATCAGCTAACGGCTGCAGTGGACTTAAATAGGCTGAGGACCCGGGTTGGCGGAAGCAAGGATAATCTGTGCCGATGGGAGAACCCTTGCAATGCAAACCATCGCATCGCACCTGACTAACAACCCGCGTGCCCGACCACCTGCTCGCGTGAGGACTTACTTGACAGCATTCAGAGAGCTAGGCACGATAGCCGCTTTCTGGGCATGTAAGATTTAGCCCGTGTTCTTGCCGAAACGAAACAAGAAGATTGTGGCTGGTATGCTATGCTAGCTGTATGCTTTTGGTTTAGTAGAAAAAATGGATAACCATAGATATTTATACCGGGATCGTAGAGCAGCCCCCAGTAGAGTACCGTGATGAGCAGCGACATGCCGATTGCTATGTTGTGCAGTAACCAGTACATGCTCACGTACCATGGTAGCTCCCCGTCTTCTGCAAAGACAAATAACAATTCAAAAAAATAAAAGAAAAATAAACAGTTTACTAAGAGACAAGCCAACGTTACGCTTCTAATACCTAAACAATCTAAACTTATTCTTTACTCTTGGAAATAAAATGTTTTACATTTAGTCTTTTACATTTATCTATGTACGTATATATAATGTTCACGAACAAAGAGGACATCATACAAAAAAATAATAATATTTCGTATTCGTATCCTAAGTTAAGTAGGTACTAGTAAAAAAAACCTAGTAGAGCAAGGTTAACTTCTTCGCGCATAATAAGCATTAGGTAATCATTGAGGTGAGGCAATGACCTACAACAATAATAATTTTAACAGATCTTTTGGTTAGTACGCTTTTTTATGCTCTTCTCTATTCCGGCTTTCATACGTAAAATCATGCCACTTGCGGGCTTGGTACAGAGGCGTTAAAGACTAAGGCCCGTATTTTTAATCAGCTCTCAAGAGTGACAGCGAGTTTGAGTTCGTATCAGAAATGTCACTTCAGTACAAAACGACCTGTCAAATCTATACTTAATATCGCTCTCAAACTTGAGATCGCTTTATAAATACGAGCCTAAGTAAAGGTCGTTTTTGTGAGTAAAACATTTCCGAAAAAGGGTCTAAATTTCAATACATAGTTGCTGG
>JARACY010007028.1:0-11145 GCA_029255725.1 Scrobipalpa atriplicella
TCATTGGGTCATACAGGTCATTGGATCATACGGGTCATTGGGTCATGCGGGTTACTGAGTAATATGGGTCATTGGGCCATATGAGTCACTTCACTGGATCATTCCCATGATGTGACGTTATTCATACCTGGTTGGTATTATGCGATCTTTGCTGTGGGAGATGTATTGATTCAACTTTCATATATATTCTTTATTGTGCACACAACATTTAAAATAAATAATAAACTTAAATCTAGTTCACAAAGGTGAGCTTATCTCTATAAAGAGATCTTTTTCAGCCAACCTATAAAACTGAATACGAGATGAATACACACGGGGACAAGACTGTACAGTACACGCAATAAAAATGTTACACAAATGTAAACACTAATAAGGTCACTCATAAGGTGTAGAGCTCGCTTCGCTCGCGTCATGTATAAATTCAACTTTTATAAGGTGTAGAGCTCGCTGTGCTCGCGTTACGTACTTTCGTGAGGCGGAACAACGTTCCAGTGTCCTCGAAAAAAATCTCGATTTCACCTGAACGTCCGGGGTTTTGAGATTTTGTCCTGATGCATTCATGATTCATAGTTATGGTAATCCTAGTCATAGGGTAAATGGACCATTGGGTCATACAGGTCATTCGGTCATATGGCTAACTGAGTCATATGGGTCATTGAATTGTATGGGTTATTGAGTCAATATTAGAAAATAGGAAGATTCAATACATACCTGATTGGCATTATACGGTGGTTGGTGTGTGTGATGGTGTGGTAAAGGAGCGGTTGCAGGCTCTGTTGCTAGTGGGTCAAGTCAGCTACTCGACCGATGTGCCGCGATTGCGTACATTTAGCCGGCTAATAGACACCTGCTCGCTCTGTTTACCCCATAAGGGATGTAGGCGTGATTTTATACGTATACCTGCTTAATAGGGTCAGTCTTAAGGGTGATTGGGTTGGGTCATTTGGGTCATTGGGTCATGCGAGTCATTTACTCATAGGGTCATAATGGGTCATTGGGTCAATGGTTTACACACCTGGTTGGCATTATACGGTGGTTGGTGTGTGTGATGGTGTGACACGGGGGCGGGTGCAGGCTCTGCCGCTAGTGGGTCTAAGTCAGCCACTCGACCGATGTGCCGCGATTGCGTGGATTGCGCGGGTTGGTGCGCGCCTGCTGAGATATTTTGGAGGTTAGAATTGGTTTTCAGGTTTTAGCTGGTTTACTGCAGGGCAGCATTTAGGCGTGAAGTTTTTTACTAATTACTTTATTGCACCCTTCTGATGAGTAAAATTCTGATCTTTGATAGATAATTAATATCATTTTGTTTTTAATAGTCCATGCTGTAAAAAATATAGATTAAATATAAGAATATACAGTATTATTTTTATAGTAAAGTGATTGTATAGAAAATATTTATTATTATAAATAGTATGTAGAACTGCAAAACTTTAGATTAAATAAGTATTTGGCAAACAATAATTTAAGTGCAACATAAAAAACATAAATAAACATAAAAACGGAAGCAACCATAGCCAAATGACAATGCATGATAGAAAACAAATATGGTGTTAAAAATAAACAAATAATGAAGTCTAAAAAACTGCTGATTATGTCCATATTTTAGGATATGAACCTACCCAAGAAAATAAACAACTTTCCCTAAGGAACATAGGTCGAAATGGTGGAAGTTGTTCAGTTTCAGGGTTGAGTTTATCAGTAATTTTTTTACACATTGTATTTACCAACCTTTTCTCGGGTCGCTATTATAGATCAACGTAGCGGACGCCCTCTGAGTGTTAGGCACAGCCCTTGGCCCGTCGCTTAGCGGATCATAATCTTGAATCCTGCCTATCTTCTGTTGACTGCCTACCCCGTACTGAGCAGGATTCGTGTATTGCCCATAGGCATATTGGCTTTGATATTCATCGTATTTTTGCTGAACGTAAGTCTGCTGAGGTGGTTGGGAGACTTGGTTATGATATTCCTCGTATCTTGGCTGCTGTTGCGGCTGACGGTAATATTGATCAGTGTATTGTTGCGGTGGACTCGGAAAGTCCTGTCTATTTTGATGATAATCTTGTTTCGTCTGATGATATTCTTGTTTCGTTTGGTGATACTCTTGTTTCGTCTGGTGATATTCCTTCTGAGTTTGGTGGAATTCTTGTTTATTTTGATTCTGGTTGAATTCCTCATAGTTTTCAGGCTTGTACGTCTCCTGTTTATAATTCCTGTTGGGGCTTGAATAGCCCCCATGGTTCGTGGGGTTCGTGGGGGTTTGGTAGTGGTTCTTGGGGGGTAGATTCGGGGCTTGCGAAGGGGGGAGCATCTCTGTCGCGTAGTTCTCGAGTTGTTGGTGATAGTTGTCGGACGTTACGTCTATTTGAGTGCAGACAGACACAAGTTAGAACATATAAATGGATTTAGGGTTTGATTAGAAAATATTATTTTTCAAAGATTTATATATTTTCTGATCAAGCCTAATGGGTTGTTAGCAACAGTGAAATTCGTCTATGATTGAACAAACAGTCAAGCAATCTTTGAAAAAGTCTTTAGGTTTTTAAATGGACTTAACTAAATTAAGACTTGAATTAACATTATGTAGGTAGTTTTGATTCTGGTAATAAACGTATTTTATTATCTATTCAGAGATTGCTTGATTATGATTTACTTGTGCACCAACATTTAGATGACGACATTTAGTGTATTGTATGACTGTGCAATACAAATAGCTCCACAAACCACATTATATTTATTATAGATTTTTTTGCACTCACAGTGCTATATTATTTCTAAATAATATTAGAAATAACAAATCAAAAATTTCATCCGCCGACAGGATTTGAACCCGCGTCTTTGGAAAACCGGCCCAACGCTTTAACCAACTAAGCTACGGCGGCTTAGTTTTGAGCGCATTTTGAGCGGTGAAATTAGTGATCTGTTATTTCTTACTCGTCAAGTGGACGCTAGCGACATCTGTCGTATAATGTTTCAACTATACAAACGCTCAAAATTAAGCCGCCGTAGCTTAGTTGGTTAAAGCGTTGGGCCGGTTTTCCAAAGACGCGGGTTCAAATCCTGTCGGCGGATGAAAATTTTTGATTTGTTATTTCTAATATTATTTAGAAACCACATTATATTTTCAGGTTCATTTGTTCAACTATACCAAAACGTTAACGACTTATCTAAAGGAATATAAATGTATCTAAAGGAGTATAAATTTAGCGAAAGGGTAACTTCTTTTGACAGTTACCATTAGCGTATGTGTGGTAACTTTGATTTTCTGGAAGTTATCGTTTTGAGAAGTTGTCTTTTTAAGTTATTGGCATTTTAAGAAGTCAGACTGTTGGAGACAGTTCCCTTTATACACCATTTCCTTTTAGGTTCATTAAAAAATAAACCCAAAAGGAAATGGTAACACCAATACACAGCACGTTAACATCCCCTGACTTGCGATACAAGTTAATATATTTTGGTCAATAACGTAATATGTCGCGCTCGCTGCGCTTGCGATATAAGTTAACATATCTCGGTCGATAACGTAATATCTCGCGCTCGCTAAGCTCGCGATATACGTTAATATACCTCGCGCCTCGGTGAATAGCGTGATATCTCGCGCTCGCTACGCTCGCAATATAAGTTACTTTACCTCTGTCAATAACGTAATTTGACCTGGAGCCCAAGTTATTTGACCTTGAGTTTGTGTAATTTGACCTTGAGATCGTTTTATTTGACCTTAAGATAGTGTAATTTGACGCTGAATAATTGAGAGTGTGTAATTTGCCCCTGACCTCTTGCTTGAGCTTACTGACCGACAAGTTCTCCATTCTCGTTGATCTGCCGCTGCTTCTCCATCTGCGCCTTCTTCTCCAAGTCGCCGTGGTAGGCCACGTTGCTGATTATCTTGGTGTTCGCTTTGATTCGCAGCGTTTCTGGGTCATCAGCCACCTGGAATAGGAAGGTAGTAAATAATTTGTAGGTATTTCATCATCAGCTCATAAACGTCCCCCACACGAGCCTACCCTTAATTTAAATTTAATTATCCACCACGTGGGCCCAGTACGGATTGGTCTACTTCACATACAACCTTTGAATTTCTTCGTAGGTGTGTGCAGGAGTGTGATGTGATGAGTGTGACCCTCACGATGTTCTCCTACCGTAAAGGCGCCGAATAAACGTACACATATGAAACCTCCTCACGATGTTCTCCTACCGTAAAAGCGCCGAATAAACGTACACATATGAAATTCGGAAACCGAAACACATTGGTACATGGTGGGATTTGAACAACGACCTCCTGCACTGGAGGCAGCCGCCCTATACACTACCGACACCATTACTAAACTTACACTTTTTGACTTGTGTGAACTTCCCCTTGCTCTTCTCAAAGTCCGCGTGACCCTGAGCTTCATTTATTTGACCTCGACCTTGACCTAGGAGTCACGTACCTGTGTGAACTTCCCCTTGCTCTTCTCAAAGTCCGCGTGGTACTTGACGTTGCTCTGTATCTTGGTGTTTTCCGCTATCCTCTTCAGTTCAGGAGTCTCAGCCATTGTCGTGTGTTTCGCTTTGGGTACGTGCCTGGAATTTGAGAAAGTTGTGAATATTAGAATACTGTTGAAACATAATAAATCCCTTACGGGGTCGGCAGAGCGTATAAAAATATTGAGGGCAATTTAAGATTGCAAGACTAAATCACAACACAAGACACCATAATGTAGACTGTAACCCTCGAATCCCTTTGCTGGGAACTGCGCGGCACTAGTTTTTAGTGCCCAAGTATTTAACACACAAGTGCACTCTTTATCTATTCCTTCAATCTATTATTCTGATGGGACAGTTTGATTGACACTCAGTAGAGAAATCAGGCGCAGGACCGTAAATTTACATGCCTATCCGATAGCATGGATCAATTTACTTTTCGGACAATCAGGTGATCAGCCTGCAATGTCCTAACCAAACTAGAAATAATAACACAAAGTCATTGTCTCCCACCAGCAATCGAACCTGGAACTTTCGGGTCGTTAGCCCGTGGCTCAGACCACTAGACCACGGAGGCAGTTACAAAGTTATTAAATAATGTAGCAATAAATAAGTACGTGGTAATGCGCCTAATGGTACTTGCGTGTCCAGTTTAGACGATGAATGAAAGTGGTCGCGATCGCAACTTGACTTGATGCACGTCCGGCCTGCTCGCTTTTACTTAGGCCCGTATTTATAATCAGCTCTCAAGAGTGACAGCGAGTTTGAGTTCGTATCAGTAGTATCATTTCAGTACAAAACGATCTGTCAAATCCATACTCAATATTGCTCTCAGTCTTGAGATCGCTTTAGAAATACGAGCCTTAGATTCCTGCACTCGGGATTGATGAACGATGTCTTTGGAAACTACACAAGCATAGCTCATAGAGTAGACATATAGACTCTTGACATCACATAGATAGATTGTAAAACATAGAATGCGCCAGCTGCATCTCCTCCCGGGCATGCTGTAAAAACCAGGTAAGGGATTTGAGGGTTTTAGTGTATTGCAATTTAGGCGATGGGCTGACAACCTGTCCCTATAGCAATGTACAGATCCATCTGGAATAACCCTCAAAATTTGTCAGATATGGCGGAACGACCTTTTTTAGGTCGTTTTTGCTCAGCCTACCCCATTAGGGATAAAGGCGTGATGTATGTATGTATGTATTCTTCTCAACTGGATGAGTACAAATTCAAGAGTCAGTTACAAGAGGTTTAAAAAGGTCGTAATCACGCCTATATTCCTGACGAGTTAGGCAGTGTTTCAGCGGTTAGACACACACCACACTTACCAATGCAAAATTTTATTTCAAGTCACAGAAACGTTAACGCTCTGCCAACCCTACAAGGGATACAATCACAACTTTATACGTACATACGGGGGGGGATACTTAAAACGTGAGGAATGCGTCAACGTTTTGCCGCATGAACCGTTTACGGAACGATCTTGTAATTATTTAATTACAAACTACCTTTCTTTCCGCCCGCTTGTTTTTCCCGCGCCTTATTGGATTTGCTCGTGGGAATAAGACATTACTTATACCGGGTGTAAGGGACAGCGTCCCGCAAACTGATAGGGGTTGCTCAGTCAACGATACTGAACAACAATCACCAGGATTTTTTTTTCAGGAAATAAAAAGAAAAAAAATCTTTTCCATACAAATTGTCTGATCGAACTGGTCATTTTGTATGAAAAAGCAAATTCTTTTTTTCATTTCCTGAAAAAAAATTCCTGGTGAAAGTTGTTCAGTTTCGTTGACTGAGCAACCCCTGTCTCTAACATGCGGTATACCTCTCAAAACTCTATAGGCATCAATTTCATACAATGACATAAGCATGACACCATGAATTTAGCTGTTGGCTTGGCTCATCTAGTAGTCATGGTAATTATGATGTAATTATGACAGCTAGTAAGATCGATCGGGCTTGTTAAACTTTGTAATATTCATTTAATTTGTAGCAGTAAAATATGAATAAAGTGTCCAGAAATTATAGGTACTCCATTCGTATACTGTAATATTTCTCCCAACCGATTTTCGGTGAGGGCGGCCAATCTCCCAGAGATCGGTCAACTGCGCAGGACTAGTTTTTAGTGCCCAAGTGTTTGCGCAACACACAAGTGCACTCTCTATTCGTTCAATCTCTTATTCTGATGGAACAGACTGACTGACACGATCAGAGATAAATCAGGCGGGACTATTTAATGCCCATCCGACAGCATGGATCATCTTACTTTTCGGAAAATCAGGTGATCAGCCCGCAATGTCCTAACCAAACTAGAAACAACAGCACAAAGTCAGTGTCACCCGCCGGAAATCGAACTCGGGACATCCCGGGTCGTAAGCCCATGGCATGACACCATGGATTTAGCTGTAATAATGTTGGCTTTGCTCATCTATTAGTCATGGTAATTATGTCAGCTAGTAAGATCGATCGTGCTCGTTAATGTTGTAATATTCACTTAATTTGTAGCACGAAAATATAAATTTGCTTCCATGCTGGACTGGGAGTGATAGAAAAACGTAGAATGTTCCAGCTGCATCTCCTCCCGTGCATGCTGTAAAAATCAGCTGAGGGAATCGAGGGTTTCAGTGTATTGTAAATTGTAATTTAGGCTAGGCTTAACTAGTAGTCAAATAGCGTATTATATTATGTATCCTAAACATCATATCATATCATGCAGTTTATAACAAACACATCATACATACTCCATTCCATACAAATCCATGCATACCAACGCGTCCCGCACATTCAAATACTATCACGTCACACATACACAATACAATTTAATCGAAAGTGGTCAAGCTAAAATAAGAACGATTACACAATCGTGTGTTCATTCATGAATGCATTTTATACGTACTCGCGCCTGTAACGCTTACGGGATAGGCATAGTTATCAGAAACTTTTTCTACCTATTTTCCGCCACGTTTGACAAACTGTTGTATTGCTGACAGGTTTTCAGCCTGTTGCATAGAACCCTCGAATGCCATAACTGAATTCGGCAGTAAATAAATCAGGGAAGAGAAGTCACTTGTCAACACGTCTTAACTAAACTCGGACCAGTTGGGACGAGTTGACGAAAAAGAACTGTTTCCATAACGAAACCAGACGACTATGTCATTCAATTTTGCCACAGAATATATAATAGTACCCTAAATCACATAGACTTTTGCAACTTGACCCTTCAAGCTCCCTCTACAATGCTGAAGAACGGGCTAGGTGGAATAGACGAAGCTGGAAAGCGGACTCAAGCACTAAGGCTCGTATTTATAAAGCTATCTCAAGATTGAGGGCAATATTGAGTGCGGATTTGACAGATGATTTTGTACTGGAATGACGTTTCTGATACGAATTCAAACTCGCTGTCACTCTTGAGGGCTGATTATAAATACGGGCCTAAGTCGGGAAAACGCTAGACAGAAAAGAAGACTCTTTTTTTATTATTAAACGACGAACGAGTAGTCGGAGTTGCATCTGACGTGCGGTGGTGTGTCATATTCGAGCTCCTGATGATGGCCATTGTATATGGTCGAAACGTCGAGGTTAATGCCTCCGTCAAACCCACAAGCGAGTAGCCAAGAATTTTATAAATTCTACTTACGATTCGCAATAAGGTAGTTTCCCATAGCCCTTGTAGGTCCTCATATTTAGGGTCATCCCGCACTCTTGACACTTGAAACAGCCTTTGTGCCATGTCTGTGGACAAAATACAAGTTTTCATTACTACAAACAATAATGCCATATGTCCAAGGCTGTAGATCACGCGGCAGACCGAAGAAGCGCGAGCTGCACGACGTAAAAGGGGATATGGAAGAGAATTATCTTACACCAGCGGATGCCGAAGACTGAGAGTGGTAGAAAAACATAGAATGTGCCAGCTGCATCTTCTCCCGGGCATGCTGTAAAAACCAGCTAAGGGATTTGAGGGTTTCAGTGTATTGGGACTTAGGCGATGGGCTGACAACGCGTCACTATAGCAATATACATAATCATCTTTAATAACCCTCAAAACTTGTCAGACGAGGCGTAACGACCTTTGTTTAGATCGTTGACGCTCTGCCTACCCCATTAGGGATGAAGGCGTGATTTATGTATGTATGTATGTTTCAGTACCCCTTGCGTTTCACTTACCCCACTTGACCTTGCCAATAGTTGGATTTCTCAATAATTGTAGTTATTGTTGTGTCATGCGTCTATGAGTCAAAAGTTCATTCCATTTATAAATTGTTATTTACGTTGACGTAGTAGGTAAATAATAGGTATTAATTCCTCGAAGATGACACAGTAAATATTCCTAGTAAAATTACATAAGCTCTGTGATTTGGTTACCCAATATGGAGTTTACAGTAAAATTTCCCTGCAAAAGTGGCTGGAGTATTAAATCACCGAATTCGCTCATTGGCCGGAAAAAAGAGAGATTTATTTATTTACATAATCGCCAAACGGCCCAAATGCTGAACTACGATTTATGTAGCAGGAGGTCCCCATTGGTAGTTTATTTTTGTAAGGATTCTAGTTCGTCAATTTACACATGGGCGTACCAAGGGAGGGGCATGGGGGGTAGCTGCCCCCCTGGATTTTGTACATCTTGTTTGCCCCCTCCCTGGCCCAAAGCCGAGTAGATTGATCTGTATATTGATTGATGTAGTAGGTTGTCAACCCATCGCCTAAATATCAATATACTGAAACCCTCGAATCCCTTAGCTGGTTTTTACTGCATGCTCGGGAGGAGATGCAGCTGGCACATTCTATGTTTTCCTATCACTCCCAGTCCAGCATGGAAGTTGAGTCTACATAATGTATATTGGGTATAGTAAGGCTAGTGTAAGTTTTCTCTCAGCGTAGAGTAGAGAGAACGCTAATCGCTGAGGAATGCTCTCCGTTACATACTTGATTACTCTGCAGGGTTGCGCCAAAGAAATCTTAATTTAAGTAAATATTTAGTGAAATAAGACACTGAACTAATGAATTATTTGACATTGTAATGAAATTGAAGTCATAGGTATTATGATAAGTTGGAAATAAAATTTGTATCTAGAGTCTGTGCGAAAAGAGAACAGGCATAGAATCGGAGGGCGCACATTTGTATTAACTATCCCACGGCTGGTTGCGTGGCGTTTATGCCTAGGTCTTTGACCTAAAACCTCCAAAATTTAATGTAGAAGGTTACTGTTAAAGACTTGGGCATAATCCTCACACGACCAAGCGACAGTTAATTAAATACAAATGCGCGCCCTCAAATTCCATGCCTGTTCTCTTTTCGCACAGACTCTAACTAACATAACATATTAGAATAATAAGACAAACTACTAACGACATAATTATGGAACTCTGTTTTCTGAAATAAATATTTTGAATTTGAATTTGAATAAGCCTATAACACAAAATATGATACTAGTACTAGCGTACCTAAACATAAATTAAAATTGTACTTAGAAGATCCGAAAACTAATGGTAAGGATTTAGAGTTGAATACGTTATCAAAATTACACATAATATGCACATAATATTTAAAAAGATACGAATTGATATTGATAATAGTACTTCGTCACATAGGTAGATAGATAGATAGATAAAAAGTTTATTGCATTAAAAAACAACACACATGTAACAAAATGAAAGGTAGAATCAAAGTAACAAACAAAACATATGGAGACTAAAACTAAGTTAAATGTCTACCTACAAACTGCCGCATGTGTGCTGAAGCGATGCAGAGGGTCAAAGCTCAGTGTATTATTGCTCAAAAAGAGCAACACTGCTTTTCAGCTCGGTATCGGTAGCTAGGTACCTATTTATTGATTACTAGTTTCACCCGCATTAAATGAGTTTTCTCGTGGAAATAAGGTTTTCCCAGCGGTGAAAAGTAGCCTATGACCTATTCCAGGATCTAACTTATATGTGCGCCAAGTTTCATCTCGATCCATCCAGTGGTTAAAGCGTGATTGAGTAACTAACATCCGAACATTTAAACATCCAAACTTTCGCGTTTATAATATTAAGTAGGATTAAAGAGAAGTACCATAATTTTATCCGAATAATGGTTCGAACGGGGAAATGAACACCGTGGTCATTCATGTTTTTTTTTTATCTCATTTGCTAACCCTGCATCTCGGAGAGTGCTAAACTGGCCCGCTTCGCGGCACTGTGGCATCTTCGAGGAATTAATACCTATTATTTACCTACTACGTCAACGTAAATAACAATTTATAAATGGAATGAACTTTTGACTCATAGACGCATGACACAACAATAACTACAATTATTGAGAAATCCAACTATTGGCAAGGTCAAGTGGGGTAAGTGAAACGCAAGGGGTACTGAAACATACATACATACATAAATCACGCCTTCATCCCTAATGGGGTAGGCAGAGCGTCAACGATCTAAACAAAGGTCGTTACGCCTCGTCTGACAAGTTTTGAGGGTTATTAAAGATGATTATGTATATTGCTATAGTGACGCGTTGTCAGCCCATCGCCTAAGTCCCAATACACTGAAACCCTCAAATCCCTTAGCTGGTTTTTACAGCATGCCCGGGAGAAGATGCAGCTGGCACATTCTATGTTTTTCTACCACTCTCAGTCTTCGGCATCCGCTGGTGTAAGATAATTCTCTTCCATATCCCCTTTTACGTCGTGC
>JARACY010007029.1:0-11127 GCA_029255725.1 Scrobipalpa atriplicella
AAGACGTTAAATCTATATTCAAAGTGAAATTGGATTATTTTGTCAAGAGTCGTATTGCAAAGTTTCTTGGTCACGTTGAATTTAAACTTATGGCTTTCAGGGTTATGACACAAACATCGGTTCGAAAGGAACACAGTTGTCCGGAGGGCAAAAGCAAAGGGTAGCGATTGCAAGAGCACTGATCCGAAGACCACAGATGCTGTTGCTGGACGAGGCTACCAGCGCGCTTGACACTGAGAGCGAGAAGGTAAATTCAAGTTGAATTAAACATGATAAAAGGTAGCAACTCTTCCCGCGTGATGCCGCAGTATTCGCAGAAGTCCACTCATAGAAACTTCAGGGAATGAGCAGCAGTACTAGCGAAGTATTAATAAATATACTGTAAATGCGCCTACCATTACAACTACCAAACGAACGTGGCGAGTGTGATTAAGGAGGGAAGTACTCTAAATCGGGCTAAACACGGTCCGGCATTTGACTTTGTTAGTATAGTTAATAGTTGAATTTTCAATAAATCTATATATGGTTAGCTTCTCTAAAATATGGAGAACAACTAGATTCATAGATATAATCTAAAAATACTATGATTACACCAGGAAATCATCAGAAATATCATGAAAAACTGGCGTCTCAATGCCGAATTTGAACAACTGTGACATTTCTATGAGCTTAGAAACAGAAAATGTTATATCGAAATCACCGTATAATTATGAAGAACATCATAATCAACTCTGTTTTTCAATACTTTTTGTATACATTGAGATATATGCAAAAATATATGAAATCGGCTTGAAACAGCCCCATGCTAGAAAAGGACAGAGCGCGCATTCTGTCATTGGTTTGAAAGGGACAGTTGCCGCGAGCACATAGACCCTTAACTGGAGGCGGCCATGTCCAATCGTGGACAGTTTTGGCTAGCAAAGTAAGTAGTTTGCAAGTCCAAGAGCTGAAGAAGTGTTTGTATTTGCAGGTAGTGCAAGAAGCGCTGGACCGCGCGAAGGAGGGTCGCACTTGCGTGATGATCGCGCACCGGCTGAGCACGGTCCGCGACGCCGACGCCATCTGCGTCGTGCACGAGGGACGCGTCGCCGAGAAGGGCACGCATCATGAACTGATACAACTTAAGGGATTGTACTACAACTTGAATAGATCAACGTATAGTTAGGTATAGAACTTGTCTAATGAGCTGCTGTGCTGAACCAATAAATAAGAGTGTTGTAGTCCTCGCTGGTATAAATTCCCCTGGAGAATTTCTTCCATTCTTCCCTGTCCTGCGCCGTGATCTTTGCTTCGTCCCAGGTTTTTCCAGCCGCCTTGAGCTCGCCTTCTACATTTTGTCTCCAGGTTTCCACGGGTCTGCCTCAGTGTCTCCTGCCGACTGGCTGCCACTCGAAAACTGTTTTGGCTATATTGTTGACGCCCCTCCGTCTGCAGACATATGGACCACAGATCCTCATTTCTAATGGTGTTCGGCCAGTAAATTCAGAGTATGGAATGCAGCGATTTATTTAGATTTAGATTTTTGTTACCTTCCAAGACTCGCAGCCGTACAACAACTCTGACTTTACGAGGTACCTACTCAAAAAGCGCGATTATTATTCGTCGGGTGGGAATATTGGACTACCACATGGGTTTTAACTATGCGTACACAGTACACACCCTTTGACTTTTAGGAGTATTTCCTTGAGGCCAGTTGGCCGAGTGATGACGGATGGGAAAAGGGTAATTACCCGCCTGGTCGGGTGTTGTGACCAGGGGACCGGAGTCCGACTGGATGAATTCGGAAGTTGTATATATGCCGATCGCTGAGAAAACTTCGATACCGCGTTTCAGGACTGTTGATTCTTGATGTGGCGCCATCTATGTGCGCTACAGTACTCCCCCTTTTTGGGACAGGCGGACGATACCGTAGACGCTTTTCAGCCGTTGAGTCGTACATCTTGTTGCTTGCTGCACCCAGTGAGTCGGGCGACTTGTTTGCTGCACCCAGTGAGTCGGGCGACTTGTTGCTGCACCCAGTGAGTCGGGCGACTTGTTGCTGCACCCAGTGAGTCGGGCGACTTGTTTGCTGCACCCAGTGAGTCGGGCGACTTGTTGCTGCATCCAGTGAGTCGGACGTCTTTGTTGCTGTGACGATGAGGCTGGAGGCGCTGAGATAGTGAAGTCCAAGTTGAATGTTGGCGGCGATGTCCAGTGGTGTTGGTGTGGTCCATGGTTAAATCTTCCATCACGTCCTTGTGTGATCACGTCGGGGTCACCAATTTAGCGCTGCCCAGGTATGTGAAATTTGCGACGGATACTAGGGGCACAGAAAATAATTATAATATAGTGTACCTAGTACTACTAGGGGATTATTGTCCAGAGTAGAGGCTCTAGATCACAGCATACACGCATGTCAACGGTTTTTCGAGCATTAATACGCAAGCCCATTTTTAGTGCAGCATGTTGCAGGGCTTTTAGCTTAGCTTCGCTTAAAGTCGTAAAAGCTTCTTAAGGCAGGAACACACCTCGGAAAGCGACCCATCTAAGATCCGGCTTGAGCAGTGGACAGAACTGTACCCACCAGCAGCTTCGCACCTACCACCCGCTGAGACTATCCCACCGGGCGGTGATCTTCCCTGGGCAGTCTGGAAGTCGCTCAATAGACTTCGGGCTGGTGTTGGAAGATGCCACGATAACCGGATGAGGTGGGGTTTCTCTTGCAATGACAAGTGTGACTGTGGCGCGGTGCAAACAATGGCCCATCTCCTGTCCTGCCCCAAAAGTCCCAGCTCATGCACACTCCAGGATCTGCAGGAGGCAAACGACAAAGCAGTCGCCGTTGCAAAATACTGGGCCAAACTGTTATAGAAAGTCGACACGAAGAAGAAGAAGAAGCTTAGGTTGCATTTCCGCAGCAGTATGCAATATCAATGCTGTCGTCAGCGTAATCCAGGTCCTCGAGTGTGCCTCTACCCCATTGTAGTACTCTAGGTGTTTGTACTACTTCCCTCATGATGTCATCGTCGTCATCGAGCAGAATGACGAAAAGCAAAGGAGATACGAGACAAGACAACCTTGCTTAACTTCCGCAGTTATTTCTATTGGCGTTCCTAATGTTTGCTCGTGCACAACTCTTCAGGTGCTGCCTTCATAAAAGACTTTATGATGTTGACTATCTTTTCTGGTAAGCCTCTTTTCCGCGGTGTAGACCACAACACACTCCATTTCACAGTATCAATAAATAAGTAAGTTCTTTATATTTTATACTGTACTTGCAGTGCAAACATGCATTTAGACAATAGTACTTTAAATATCAATATAATAGGTAAATTAGGTCAGAGGTGCTTCTGTTCTAAATTAAATTAATTTACTTATTTTATAATATATTTATGTTTAAGTCAACTGTTGTGATAATGACGTGCTGAATTATAGATGTTGAATGATCATAGTTGTAAGTAGGTACATTATATTTTTAAAAGATTGTGATATATGTACCTATATATTTTATTGTATTATAACTTGTAGGTATTTAGAATAATATAATTTGTAAGTAATTAAAATAAATGTTTATTAAAACCTCACAAGTCACAATTTGCTGTTTATAACATCAAATATCACAATAGTCTACCATTAATCTTGTTAAGGGTCAATTGAGGTAGTTGTTTCGTATTTTGTCTTATAGCATTATATCTGTACCCTGATCTATACTATGGTCAGTACCTATACTGTAAATTATCTATTTTTAATTTTTAACGACCTTATTATTAATAGGATGTTTTAATATAAAATTATAAAATGCTTATTAATGTAGGTACTACATTACTTGGTAGTACGGTTAAGAACTGATATTGTACCAAATGTCTTATGTACAAAGCAATAAAGAACTTTGACTTGAACATGATTTAAAAAAAAATATGTAAGTAACTGTAAACAAACTTAATCTAAATATATAAAAGAAGAAACTGACTGATTGACTGACTGACTGGCATATCAACGCACAGCGATGATGATTGAAAAGTAATAAATATGTGTGTGTCAGCGATTTTGAAAATTCCACCCCCAAAGATGAGAGATGGACGCCAGGGACGGGAAGTAACAACTTTTTTTGAAATTCAACGGGACGTCACGACCAAGTCACGCCAGTGACGGAAGATACCCGTTTTTTTTTTTTAAATTCAACCTGTAGTTTAGATTGAAACTGGTTTTTAAAGTTAGTTTGTAGAATCTAAAAATTTTCGCAAGCAAAGCCGCGGGTTAAAGCTGGTACTACTTATATAGTTGTTATATCTCACAACTGCCGCCTATCCATATGTGTGTGTAAACTGTAAATAGGTATACCTACACACACATTGAGTTTGCCATAATAAACCTGTAGTTATGCACAACCAAAAGTGTGGCGGAGCGTCAGTCAAAAATACTATAACTAAGTACCTAATAAGAATTCTTACTGACTAACCTTAACAACTTAGCATATTCTATCTGCATCTATACATGCTTCTTCTCATGTTCAATCAGCCACACCTTACGGTCTACTCCGCTACTGAAACCACCTTTAGAGTTGGAAGCCACGAGCCGATGGCAAGGTACTACCAGCAAGTGTGCATTGGCCCCGCAGGCCGCACCAACTGCTCGTGAGTGACTCGCAGAGCGGCCCAAAGATTTGGCCAGGTCGCCGTAAGACTGAGTGGAGGCGTAGGGAAGCTCTTGAAGTTTTTGCCATACTTCCTGAATGATAAAAAATATTAATTAATATTCATATTTAAATAAAATTAAGAGAGGAACATAAGCCTGGGAAATTTTCTAAGGTTGATTGATTAACTAAGCACAAAAAACTGACCAAAGTTTTTATAAGGCATTATTTCTGTTTACTTACTTTTTGAAACTCTGAGCCAAAAGTTTTAATAGGAATCGTAAACTTTTTCAAATTTCCTTCGAAATAATCATTTATTTCCTGCTCAAACTTTAGCAGAAGCTTGTTCTTTTTCTCTGCAAACTTGCAAGACAGCTCGTCAGCTACAGTCTGAAGCTTCTTCTCAAAGTTTTTAGAGTCTTCGAAGGAAACTATGTACAGAAAATCATCATCTGCCACGGCAATTATTTTACCCACAGGTGAATCAATTTCACAGGCATATACTATACGGGCAGCTTCCTTAGAATAAATAGTTATGGACTTAGAAAGACTCATTTTGACGAATTTATTCTAATCACAGAAGAAGCACAATAGAAGGAAGAACAAGGAAGAAAGAAGCAGCATAAAGCCATAAAGCCTGTCTCTTTTGACAGATACCTACAACTAAAGCCATCTGTCGGATCGGATCGGAGCTTATTTTTTGCTACAAGAAATATTACCGAATATTACAGACGGAAACGGAAGTAGAAATAATGTGAACCCATTTGAAGTTTCCTGGAGTGCGTTCACGCATGCACCTAGGGGAAACCGTTAAGGTGTTAACAGACGTCCGGACCGGACGACCATAGACAACACCGGACTAGCAGTCAGTGTTGCCACAACCCTTTTGCAAAAATAACATAATTTGGCTAGAAAAGTAACATTCTGACCACAAAAACTTAATTTGTAACTGTACTGGTGGTAAATAAATATTTATTTTTTATGTACATTTATTTATCTCACCATTATCACCATTATTTTTTCACCATAGTTAGTTTCACCATTATCTCGGGACTATAGAGTCTCGACATGAGAGGGTCAAAAATAACGTAAAATGTTACTTTTGTAACATTGTGGCAACACTGTCCCGTCAATAATAATAATAATGTGCGGCGGACCGGCGTCCACACATCCGGACCGCACCAATTTGACAGTCCGGTCCGGACGTCTGTTAACACCTTTAGAGCGACTTTTAATCTGACAGCTCGCGTAAACCCCCGTTCATGCACGCACTTGCACCTGTCAGGATGAAATTTCCCCTGACAGGCGCTCCAAAACGGGGCTTTATCAACTGTCAAAGTGAAAAGTTCCCCTAACCTTGCGCTAACCGTGCGCCCGTGAACGTACCCCTGGCTGATGGTCTTTAAAAAATTCAAAACGTTTATACTCAAAACTGATGGCTAAAAATATTGTGGATTTCATTCATCATTTAAATAAAATGCACATTTAGATTTTAATAATCGAATTAAAAGTATATAAGTTATTGATTTGAGTTGTCAATATTTACTGAAATGTGACGTCATAATTTACAATTTTCATTCAAAAAAGCGTTTTTGACATTTCATAAAAAGTTGCTGATTTGACTAGTTGGAAAGTAGCCAATTTAAAAAAAAAAACAATATTTTGCATAGATTTATAGGTTATTTTGATTGGTGATGTTGGAATTCTGTTGCAAAATAAATAAACAGCTGTGATGTGAATTTTATCAATTTCAATCACTTATTCAACTGCCTATTATAATGGCTAACGTTTCGGTGAAGGATTTCGCCGGGGAGTGGTGGTCGGAGGTGTATAACAGGATTATCGGAGCTGCGGTGTTCTTGGACGATGCAAGCGCCGAATGCCTTCATTGGGATGGAGGGCTGTTCAACTTATTGAACGGGGGAGCAGTCGCTGTGAAGAACTTATCCCCTTTTGAGGTAAACAATTCGGGCAGAGAATCTTTTTCTTGGTTGCCAGTAAACATTGCCCCTGACAATTTAAATTCAAAAGATGAAAAATAGCAAAAATATGAATAAAAAATATATAAATACTTACTGTCTACGTACTAGTAATCGGAGTATAACTTGTAAATACTAAGTATCTATGTTTAGAAACAAGAAGGTACCTACATTCATGAATCTTGTAACATAAACATCCTTCCTAACTTAACTTCATTTGAAGCTTAACTATCTATTGTCCTACAAATCTATGCTAAACAATCCTACAGGTTTCCAAGAAACAGCACAAGAAAGCTGTGTTCATAACACAAGCGACAGCCACTCAGCTACGTACAATACACGAGATAATTCGCCACAGCGACTTCTCACATTGCATCCTCATATCTTGTGTTAGTCTGGATGTTGTGTACTTGGAGATAAATGAAGGGAAAGATGTGAGCGATGTAATAGCTGTGGGAAGGGGACAGGCAGAGTGCGCTAAGCAGCTCGAGAGTAAACTAGTAGAATGGATTGGAAAAAAGGTAACATCATACAAACTTAAAATAATTTATTGGAATCTTAATTGTTTTTTAGAAAATAAAAACATTCTTAGTTTAATTAATTCAGAATTCAACCAAACAATATTTTCATTGTTTTTGTTATTCAGAATGTCGTCTTCTTTGATAATATTGAACAAATCTTACTTATAAGCTACTGTAAAATCTGTATTAAGATATTAAATATTAATTTACTTTATTTTATATTCCAGCAATGTGCGGTAGAAGTGGTCCACATACCAATCTTTGCAATCGCACCAACAAATGTTGTGTTCCTCACACCACCGTTCCATCAAGTATATCCAACTTTTGATGGAAAACTGATTCCTGACTCCAGTTCCCTGGATTTATATACTTTGTCAAGTGAAGAGAGATCTCAAGCTAGAAGGCTGGCTAGCAGTTTGAATTCTATGCTGGAGTTCATGAATTTGAAAGAAGATATCTACTATATGGGTGCTTATAGCTCCTTGGTAGCTGGTATTTTGGAGAATTCGCCAGTTTGCGGGGGGAGGCGGAAGGTTGGTTTACTATGGCATACCTTGAAAATATGTATGGGTGTAAGGGACAGCTTCCTACAAACAACAGGGGTTGCTCAGTCAATTCAAAATGACCACCTCAATCAATTAGACAATTTATATGGATTCATTGACTGAGCAATCATTTTTTAAGACTTACCCGTTTAACTCCCATCTTTTATTACAATGCATATTGCAATATGCCTTTTTTCTTGCAAATGTAAGACTTCAACTATTCTTCTTTTTCGATTGCAGATGTGCTCAAACCCCGCGTCCCTTATTATAGTTGACCGTACACTAGACCTGTGCGGTGTGACGAGTCATGCAACTGAATCAGTATTGGACAAAGTGATGGCGGTGCTGCCCAGGTTCCCGGGGCACTCCAACGAAGTCGCTGTTGATATGTCGCCGCTCTGTGAATCTAATGCGTAAGTATCATTTAAATAGGGTTTCTCAAACTGGGAAACGCGGTGTTCCATAGGTGTTCGCCATTGGACGGTAGGTGTTCACAAAAGATTTATGTTTTGAAAAACTCTGAACTTTCTCCAAAATATCCCTAAAATTAACTTATTTTTTCGACAAGAGGCGTGCCCAACGCTAACATGCGCGCCACGAGATAATTTTGTCACCGCATTTTCTCGCGCGTTGACTTCACACTGAATAACGCCTTGCTTTTGCTTTAGGCGTAGTGAAGTTTCGAGCACGCGGTGACAAAATTATCTCTATCTTGTGACGCGCATGTACTATGGTGCTTTGCTACATATCTTTTTGACACTATTTGTAAACTTTCTTTAAAATATGTTCATTTATGGGTAGATTATTTTTTTCTTTTGGGGTTGAGGGGTTTGCGCTATGGTCTGGGAACAGGAGTAAATGAGGACATAAGTTTGAGGGACCCTGAAATAGAGCATCATCTGGCTCTGTAGGTGAAGGCCCAATTATTCCCAAAAGAATAAGATAAGAATTGAGTCACACACAGTAATAGTTCCCGCAGTATAAAAGTGCCTATGCTGCTCTGGTAATACATAACTTCCTATTAAAAATTTCCTTATTAATGACAAAAGATTGAGAGAAGACAAGAGAAAGAGAATCTTGTCTGTTCTTTTTCAGTTAAACCATAAAAAAATCTCAGTGTAGTAAACAGTTAATATTATTATGTGATTCCAGAAACAGTCACCCAGAAGACATCCAGCTCTGCCCAGGCTGCTTACACCATCCCGACGACGAGTCGTGCGCGCAGACATACGATCACATGATCAACAAGTCACAGAAGGAAGTCATGTTCGACCTATACAACAAGCTGTCGAAGCTGGACGTACAGAAGTCGCCCAGTCCCAAAACGCTGTTGAAGGTCACACCGCAGAGTGTTGAGAAAATTGTCACGGCTTGCAAAGGTACCTATGTTGCGGAATTGAGTAACAAACGTTCGCAATTATAATATAATAAAAAATATAGCTGTCGCAACCGATTTTCGGTGTCTCCGGCCGATTTTCTTAAGATCTCCCATTTGCGCGGGAGTTAGTTTTTAGCTCCCGATTCCTGACTGTTTGCGCAACACACAAGTTAATTCTGATGGGACAAACTGACACAGCCAAAGAAAAAATATTCACAGGACCGACTATATACATAAATGCCTATCCGATACCATGGATCATCTTACTTTTCGGACAATCAGCTGATCAACCTGCCTGCAATGAACTAACTAACCAAACTAGAAACAACAACACAAAGTCGTTGCCAAGTCAATCCCAGGACCTCTGAGTCAAGAGCCTACGGTTAGGACCGCTAGACTATGGAGGCAGTTATGACAATAACAGTTCATATAAGACGCCACTATAATATCGCTAAAGTATTTGAAGGCACGATAGCTCAGTGCTTAGAGCAGCGAAACGGTTAGCCTGATGTCGTGGGTTCTAATCCCTTCAATGCAAAATTTTTGATTTCTATCATCAGTTAGTATTATATTGTTTATTTCCTTGTGAACAGGAAACTACGAACTCATCGGCGGGCACCTGGGCATCTTGCAGCAGGCGCTGGCGGTGGTGCAGACGCTCAAGTCCCCGAAGAAGGCCCAGCTGGACTTGCTGACGAGCTTGGAGACCCAGGTGCAGCAGAGCTTGGCCGCCAGCCGAGACTCCACCAGTGTACTACATCAGGTAATTTGAGACGCAGTCACAGTAGATGCGGTCACATCACAGTAGACGCAGTCACAGTAGATGCGGTCACAGTCAACGCAGTCACAGTAGATGCAATCACAGTAGTTGCGATCACAGTAGATTTGGTCACGGGAAATGCGGTCACAGTAGATGCGGTCACAGTAGATGCGCTCACGGTTGATGCGGTCACGGTAGATGTGGTCACCGTAGATGCGGTCACAGTAAATGCGGTCACATTAGACGCGGTCACAGTAGATGCGGTCACGGTAGATACGGTCACAGTAGATGCGGTCACGGTAGATACGGTCACAGTAGATGCGGTCATAGTAGATGTGGTCACAGTAGATGCGCTCACGGTTGATGCGGTCACGGTAGATGTGGTCACCGTAGATGCGGTCACAGTAAATGCGGTCACATTAGACGCGGTCACAGTAGATGCGGTCACGGTAGATACGGTCACAGTAGATGCGGTCACGGTAGATACGGTCACAGTAGATGCGGTCATAGTGGATGCGGCCATAGTAGATGTGGTCACAGTGGATGCAAGCACAGTAGATCTTGCAGCAGCTTGGCCGCCAGCCAGTGTACTGCATCAGGTAAGTTTAGACGTAATCATCGTCGTCGTCTTATCCGATAGACGTCCACTGCAAGATATAGGCCTCCTCTAAGGATCTCCACGATGATCGGTCCAGCGCCTCCTGCATCCAATAGACTTCCAGACCACCAGATCGTCAGTTTACCTTGTGGGGGGCCTATCTATGGACTGCGTCTACCGTCCAACAAATACATGCTAACAAAAGAAGATCTTGCCGTCCTTTACTATTACTAGTGAGCATGAACAAGCTTTTCCATTCTACCAACCGAAATTCGTTTGTTACAGATCAGCACCCTCATACGAACCAGGCGAGAGCGCAACCTGTCTCTAGAGAACTTGCTAGCTCTGCTGGTCCACGTATACTCTCTTACTGGCACTGAGGTGTCTTTCCACGCACACTACGAGGCAGATCTGGTGGAAGCCCTCAGCGTTGCGTTGTTCGAGGAACCCAAGAGCCTCTCGGAAGGCAGGGTCATGTCTCCCGAGGATTGTGACCTGATGGCGAACGGGATTATGGCGCGGATGAAGGAGGTGGCGCAAATGAGGAAGATATTGGTCAAGTAAGTTGATACTGCGTGTGAATTCTATAAAAAAAGTATCTGGTCTTATTTTAGGCCATGAACCTATCCATGAAACTGGTCAGTTTCTCAACAAACAGGTCGAAATATGAAATGGAAGAGCCAATTTTTTTATATTTCGATCTATGTTTGATTGAGTGTAAATTGTTACTTGTT
>JARACY010007030.1:0-11110 GCA_029255725.1 Scrobipalpa atriplicella
ACATTGTTACTGACGGTAAATACATCGTGTTTCAACTGTAAAATGTGTGTATAGATTGTATAATAAAATAAAAATATTAGGGAAACACAAAAACTAAGTTCCCCTCTACAGACAACTGTGTTCAGGTTTCCATACATAAAATCATGCCTTTATCCCTAATAGGGTAGGCACAGCAAAAACGGCCTAAACAAAGGTCGTTCCGCCACGTCTGACAAGTATTGAGGGTTATAACAGATGATTATTGTAGTGACGGGTTGTCAGTGCATCGCCTAAATTGCAATACACTGAAACCCTCGAATTCCTTAGCTGGTTTTTACGGCATGCCCGGAAGGAGATGAAGCTGGCACTTTTCTATCACTCCCAGTCCAGCATGGAAGTACCTAATCAGATTTTTGTTTCTACTTATTTTAAGTATAACTTTATTAATAAAAAATTAATGAATAATGGCGTACTTACTATCTTAAGTGTGCACTTTTTCTTTATCGTTACATTTGCAGTGAAATATCCTTCACCATCTTTGACTATCTGTACAATTGCTGCATCGACTGCCATGGGCTTACGACAAACTGTTATGTTAGAAATGACACGATCTAGTCTGTACGGTCCCTGAAATAAAACATACAAGAAAATTAAAAAAAAAAAACTTTTAAATGTTTTGGATTTGTCCTTCTATCGATCGAATAGTTTTGTAATTCCAAGTTATTTCGCTGTTAAATTTCTAATACTTACAAACTCTTTTGAAGACGTTATTTCCTCAGCGTCTAGAAATAAAAACGACGTCAAATACAAAAAATATAAAATTTTTGAATACATGATAATGTTCTCTACACTCTTTAGTATTTAAATAGAAATTTATGATGGAAATACTTATTTGTGCAGTAATTATTTTTATGAAAATATAATATGAGCGACACTAATCGATTTAAAATTAGGTTAAGCAGAATAAGTAGATAGCTGTGATGTTATCTTATTTTAACTACTCGTATATATAAATAACCATAAATTATTGTTCACTAAAAATGCTACATTAATGACGATGATTGATTAATTATGTTGATAGTTCTAACATATTAAAGTACAGGCACTTCCTAAGTATATTCATAATAAGATAGAGACAGGTAATCGTATTTTAATACCTTGATTAAAAGATGTTAAAAACAAAGGTCTGGATGGTAAGTCCATAAGATAAATTCTTTGGTTTCCGATAAAATCATAAAACCGACAAGTTGTCAAATGCTACACAGAGACGGTTTCCTCTCAACTCGTCGGCGAATATAATTGGAATTTAAAATTTTACGTGCCTCCAACTTTGAGTCGTTTACGGTTAACGACAAATCGGTAGCTCCTGAAATCGGAAAACTGGATCCAGGCTCACCGGCAATCCAAAATCGATTTAATCACTGGAATCATGCAAACTTCCTAAACAAAGTTTGTTCAAACTTCTGAATTGAAGCAAATTGGACTGGCGTGCCCCAGGCTAGATATTAATGGTAGATTCATGACGCCAGATCTTGGTTTCGTATATTTTGCTGACATTGGGACGAACCAGTTACGCTGACTCTCGATACGGAGACTTTGTTATTTCTAATGTTTTATATCTGTCAACCCTTGTATTATTGGATCTGGCTAGCTGTCATTTACGCAGTACAAGTAATCTTTAAGAAAACAAATTAATAGAGTAAAATTTCTAGGATACATTACGTACAAGTACTGAAATATCTTTGCTTTTACGTTTTGTCTCTCTAAGCGGAGTTTCAAGGGTATGATCAAAGGAATATTATGTAAGTTTTTTTGCAATGTTCATTTAAAGTTGGAAAGATAAGGGGGCTTACAAAAAGATTGTAACAAGTGTACCAAAAACAGATGAGAGTATAAAGTCCTACCGACCACATGCTTGCAATGCGACAAAGCTGGGATAAGCGCGACGTACTAAACGGGGTCTGTGCGACAACTGCATGTGGGACGGGAACTTACATTGTTTTAAATTTCAACTAAAACTTCGCCAGAGAAAACAGCTTGGCGTTACTATCAGTTGGGCGGATACACAAACGCCCTTATTCTCTAAGTGATAGAAAACGTCTACGATTAAGAGGAAGCCTTAAGTGAATACATAAAATACACAACAATTGATGAGGTAAGCTGTGAAGAGATTTTAAGGTTAACCTATTTAGGTAAAAGATTACAATATTCAATTAACTGGGTCTAAATAATCAGGAGCACAGCTTATGACAGAGTGACCGAAACAAAGTTGATCATAGAACGAGCTTGCCCGGAAACCTCGTAGACGCTGGCATTAAAATACACTGATGGAATACACCAAGCTGCACTAAAAAAAACTCTTGACGATATTGAGCAAGAATAATGATTATGACAATAAAGTTTAAAATCAAATGAATCAAAGTACTTGACTGTCACTCAAGAGCCACTACTCTAATATTAATTAAATATTATACTTTGAACTTCGTTCATCGTGGTACTTATCTATAAAAAAAAAATACAAGAAAATAGGATATAAGAGTTGGTAAATATTCGATATTTTACCTAAATGTATATCAACAAAATAAATTGCTAGATGCACTTTGCAGTAAATTATGATGACGTAACTGAGATTTACCTTCGCCATTACTTAACATAACTTATCCCTTTTTTACGACTTCCGATTGCATAAATATGAGTAGCATTCTTTTTCAATGACAAGAAATCGCTTGGTGAATAGTAAAGTGGAAGATATAGGAACCGAATATGCAGGATGTGACACAATGAATACGAAATAAGTACTTTTAGTTCAGTAACTTTAAATTAAGGGACATGGCAGTCCAAAGTCCATGGTAAGGTATAAAGCAGGCAAAGATCTCTAGACTTGCAATAGCTCAATTTTTTGTTAAAGTTTTTGTACTTCTGGTGCGTTGATGGAACAACGACTATTAAACGAAGATCTACATAAATCCCTTAACTGAATAAATTATTTTTTCCTGCTTTCATTGTTTGTTTTAACTATAGGTAGAGGTACCTACATACTCTTTTGTAATATTCTTTAAAAACTTAGCAAGTTTTGTTAACCATGAGCAACATAACATAAGCAATATAGGTAATATACTTATTTGTAGGTATTGTCACTGATTTGAGAAGTCGCGCTAGCTCCCAACGCCTTTTACTCTTCTGTGGGTATTATTCACAACATTTTAAAGGTCTATCTATTTCGTAATCGCTTCAAAACTATCATAGATCTGTGTTGTGACAGAAACTTCCTTTTTTCAGGGGCCAAGCTCGTACCACTGTTATCGATTTCGTATCGCGTACGGCGGCAGAATCACAATGAAGCTTCGGATGGAATCTTCGGAGACAAATGCTTTTTCTCTGAGCGATCTCCTCCCTTCCACATTTTGAATGTAAACGTTTGATTAGTGACTGATGATGGACTACCCTGAAGATAAAATAGGGCAGCCATTAAACGAAGCGACGGCGGAAAAATTAAGGTCGAAGAAAAACGGGAATCGTTCAGAAGTTTCGGCTTATTCGTTTGCCTTAATGAGAGTTTGGTTAATTAATTTGGTGGTGATATTGATTTTATAAAATTCTCTCGATAGACCTACTCAGTTGATAAGAGTACTTATGTCGTATTTGAATTAACTATTTTCACTATTTATGTTCTCCTGCCCCTAAAGATAGTTTTTCTAATATTTTTCCAATTTCCCTATTTACTCCCATCAGATTAGACAATACGATATTTTTTAATTTTACAGATAGAATATGTTCATTCAGCACATTATTACGTGCTTATTGACCCAAATATAGCAATTAATTCCAGTAATTTAACGGTCCAAGCAATTGCAATCCCTTGACATATTATAATGAGAGCCAGCAGTAAGTGGTTACAACAACCTTGCTATCAGTTGATTATTAATCTTGATCTTCGATGTTGAATTTATTTTACTATTTTTTTTTTATTATGGTTTTTTTTATATATAGCACTAGTATTCTGTCATTTGCCCTTCTGACCGTCAATAGTAGGGCAGCGATACCTTCTTAAAGTATCTAAAATGTAGCCCATAGTTAATCCGACCCTACTATATGTTATTTTATTTAAAGCTACTTACGAGTAGGTACTTATACCCTTAACTTAATTATTAATTCATTAAACGAAGTATAGAGAAATCATTGCTAGAGTCTAGTTAAAATATTTAATTCCCTCAGAGCAGTCGCTCAAGCTTTGTCCGTAAATCTTTTATTTGTTGAAAAACCGTAGAATAACTGAAATGTGCGATTGTCATAACCTCCAGAGATGGAGTCAAAGGAGCGTTATGAAGAATTTGCATTTAATGAAGGAGTAGGTACCTCGGCTAAGTGCCGCAGCTCGCGATAGAGTGGGGATTCAACTCACTTGATATGTTCAAATGAAGTGTGAATAAACTTTACATTATCTTAGCTCACATAACGGTCGGGCAACATAATCTTGAGGCATCAAACTAAAGTAGGTTTAATTGATTATGAGTCAACTCACTACGATTATTCAACGATTCTCTTCCCCTTCCTTGCACACACATCGGTCGGGTAATACATTTTTGGCGCATTTGTAGATTAAGTACCTAATGGATTCAAACCATATTGCATTATGAATCGACTCGCCACGATTACTCACCAATTTTCTTCCCTTTCCTAGCACACACACACCGGTCGGGCAATACGTTCTTCGGACATCAAGTATCATTATTATGATTATGAGTCGACTCGCACCACGCTTACTTACTGATTTCACAGATTCTCTTCCCCTCCCTAGCATACGCCGGTCAGCGGTCAGGCTATACGTTCTCGGAGCATCAAGATATTGCATTATGATTATGAGTTGACTCACCACGATTATTCACCAATTCTCTTCCCCTCCCTAGCACACACACCGGTCGGGCAATACGTTCTTGGCGCATTTGCATTTTTATGAAAATTTCTACGACACCATTCGCCGGCCACGAGTTCAAACAAGAAGGAAATTTCAGAAGAATAGCTCCGTTTATGCTGTTCTAGTTGCAGTACGTTTTACAATGGACCACGCCACGAAAAATACATAGTTCCTACAAATTTGGTCAGGTGTGCAGTTACATTTACGAAAAGAAACTTAGTATTACCATGTATTTTACACATTTCCTTTACTTTTTTATTTCTTCTAATTTTGTGTTAATAAATAAGCACTTTTAAAATTAAGCATGAACCTATTAGCATTACGTATTTAGTCAGTGGAGGGTTTGGTTATTCAGGTATTTTGCCAAATAAAATGATTGTGAAAAAACTGAAGAAACCCCCATTACTCATGGAATATTTAAAAAATCGAACACAGTAAAATTAATGCTGTAATAAATGTTTATAAAAGAAATAATGCAAACCAGAGCTTGGAGCTATTTTCAACATAGTCTGTTCTCTCTTCTTCTAAAACATTAATTGACGAAGAAACCCCTGTATCCATATACAAGATGTACAAACACCCCGTAACACAGGTGTACTGCTGCAGGCTCACTGCTACACGGCTAATTGCTACGAACACTAACCAGATTCAAACTTAAATCCTGTTAGGTTACGTTTAATGAATACCGTCTCTTTGGCGGCCGATTTTTGAGATGCATCTGTGATTTTTGATGTTGTCAGTGATAGTATATTTCACATGTTTCTGTGAAGATAAATTTCAGTTAGATACTATTCTTCCATAGACAGTATCAATAGAGAAAATCAGTTTGCTCTAAACTTGACTTGATTAGGAGTCTGTAGACTACAAATTCTTTATCTTCTTTCGTGTTAGAAAGACCATTATTAATTACGAATAAATGATAATAATCACTAATGAAGACTTAGGTAATTAAATTAGCATAATTCAAAATTAATTTTGCCAAAACGGCATAGACTTTTTAATGATTTTTTTTTTCCGAAATAGATGGGTACATAGAGGGAAACGAATTTTACAAAATTACATTTCACCACTAGGGACTTTGACGCATTAAATTCAAAAATAACCCTTTGGTTCTCATTGCACGTGAACAAAACCGTGCTCACGTGCACAAGTTGCTAGTTAAGTTAGCAGTTTTAAATTAGCGTCCGTCAATACCAAACTTAGTTGCCATCGAGTTTTGTTGTGATTAGAGACTTTACTTTTACAACAAAAGTAACAAGACTTTTGCGAGACTAAACAGGCAAAAAAAAAAAAAATTAAGTCTCACGGTCTCAATGTGATCGTTTTATTTCTTTAATCGCATCTTAAAATTCACGGTGCCTGTTTACCCTCAGGCAGATCATGTGGTTGGTTGCCACTGTTCGGTATGGAAAAAAAGCAAGAATCATCATCATCAGCCACAGCAGTCCACTGCTGGACATGGGCCTCCCCAACATTGGGGGTATATGCCATACTCACCAAAACAATGCCCTCAGGAAATCTATTTTATTTGAATTTGGACATAATAAGGAGCCCTTTCTTTTCAATTTATTTAATGAGTATACATTCATACATATTTATTATAGCAACTATAAATATACCTACATGAAGCGATGCAAAAGTAGTTTGACGACCAGACGGCACTACCACTGGCTGAAGGATCCTAGGATCGGATTGAATACCGAATACTGACCTTTAATATGAAGCTTTAATAATGAAGATGATGATGATGATGATTAATTGATTATGATAACATATATTCCACTTTTATGAACTTCATGTTCTTGTTTTTTTAGTCTACATACGATAAACCTAAGTATTTTTGTTTTGTAAGTATACTTTAGCTGTTGAAAAAGTACCTAGTAAGTATTAGTAACAAGCTTGAGAGCCATCTCTAGAATAAGTAATTTAAGTTTGAACGTAAAACCTCCCGTAGCACTAAAAGATTCACGGGCAGAAGCAATATAGAGTTACTAACTTTATAAAGTTTTCTTCTATACTTTAATTTTTGAATTTTCTTTTGAAATAACGAAAGAAAATAACACATTAAATGTATTTAATTTTTAACACAGGTATGTTGTCCCTTAACTTTTCTTTCTGTTCGTAAGGTACAATGATCCTAAAGGAGTTTTCTCTAACTTGCATGAAAATAGTCTTATTCCTTATGCAAAATCCTGCGCTGCGGCTCCGACTTCAATCCCTACTCGTCCGTCAATTGCTGGTTTTCCATGCCTCGACAACAATGTACTATTTCCTTGCGTAGCCGCTTGGCCAGTATATATTGCAAATACTCGATGAAATTTTTGTCACAATACCGATTGATTCTAAGTACTTATCGATAAGAAAAGAAATTAAACAAACCAAAGTTTGTTAAAATATAAGAAAAATCTAATTTACCCTTCTTTAGAAATTTACTCATATTTGGAACCACGTGTCTTGATAGTCAGAATCACATCCTCTCCACTTTAAGTAGGTATCTATGTATAACTTTTGCAAATTTTATTTTGCGTAAAAATGTGTATTTTTTTCGGCATATCAGTATGCTGGTATAGTAAGGTAAGTCTGTAACCCGCAAGCACACAGTCATACTCACACATAAGTTCTGAGAAGTTACTGACTGAATAGAGCGTTAGGCGAACTTTACAGACAAACTTACCAACACGTCTTTTATTAGTGAAACTTGTAGTTGATCCAAAGAATAGTGAAGGAGTGAATGTAAGTGGGGATACCTATGAAATAGAATACACGAGTATAGAAACATACGAGTATTTAGCTACAAAAAGCTGACGGTTTTCCTTGTAAATACGCTCTTTCACTTGAGGCTTAGACTTACTGATTAATAATAATAAGTCACGTACATCGAAAAAGATTATTTTTTTTCTTAATATTTGATTAATTTTATTTAAAAATACCGCCGATTGCACACGGAATGTAAAGTATTATTTTATTTTATTGTACTAGTCATAATACATAATAGTACATTAATCGTACGACGTTTTATAACATACTTATTTGCGAGGAAATAGCTAAAAAATTAAAACAATACAGCGAAAAGAAAAAACGCGCGGAATAATTTTTACTTATTCACAAATTAGGATGCGCGCGCATTAACGCTTTCTTTTTTAAGCCATAGTACAAAGAAACAAAAACCAGCCAGTATTACTAATAAAGTAAATTAATATTTTTTTGATTTTGTTACAGATAAATGGTTGTAATTTATTGTAAAAATTAATTAAATCAAAGAATTAAATGTTTATTTTATTATACTTTATCTCCCAAAGTTAATTTTATTTATAAAATGTTGACCACTTTTCTGCCATAAAAACTCCTTGCTAAGATTTAAAAAAGTACCGTTCGATAAACCGTGCGTTTTACCTGATAAAAAAAAACTCGTGTGTTTTACAGCACTCGTGCATTTTTCATTACGATTACGCACAAGTACCTAATAAGATACAATACGATATTGAAATTGGTGTAATAAGAGACCCTTTACGAGCAAATGTGTTATAAAATATTTTAAAATAGCAATATCGCCTCGGCTGTAACTATCAACGCACCGCACTTGTATCGTATGGTACTAATATATATAGGTATACATAAAATGCTTATCTTATCTTATAAATTGCATTTTCAAAAAAGTGTAAAACTTACCCACAAAATCTCAATAAAATCATAGAGTGACCCCTGTTTAATTCATGTACTTAACTAAGGGTATTGTATCAGTATCTAAAAAAATCAAACAATTTGTTAACACCAGACTGCGTACGTATTTACCTTAAGCGAGATGAGAAAGTCTTACCCGGCCACTTCAAAATATAAATGCAAAAACAAATTACATTTCCCTTGAATATTACCACCATTTCTTTTTACTATTTTACCAAGGCGAGTTGCCTGCAGCATTAGTTCGGGGAGTTAGCGGTCTTTCTCCAAAAGCGGTAATATTTTCCGACGATAAATTTTAAATGCCCAGTTTTACGTGCACTTTTCTTAGTTTGTTAGATTACCGGCTCATGATAGAATTTATTGCAACTGCTAATATTGCGTCTACTAATATTTTAATGACGCACATTTCTTTGTTGGAGAGAAATAAAACGATACATTGTGATATAATCGTTGGATTTAATGGTACAGTAAATAAAACTTTACGCAGCGTTTACGGTTATGACTCGGCAATTAAAATCTTGCACTGATTGAAACTTGGTATTTTAGGATTTATATAGTTTTGTCCTTTTTGGTAGAACTTTGTCTGACTTCTGGCTTTGTGTGGGAATACCTTAAGGTTTAGAGGTAAACTCGCTCTACTATTGTTGACCCTGTATCACTTCACATCGTCCTTACTGATTCAATAGCATATACATCGAAAAGGCAACTTTTTGACGACTAGACAACTCTCATCTTTGACTCTAGTAATTAGGACTTTATTAGATTAGTTAGATGCTCTCTTCAGTTTAAAAAGTAGGATGCAGGAAAGTGGTCAACATTTTATAAATAAAATTAACTTTGGGAGATAAAGTATAATAAAATAAACATTTAATTCTTTGATTTAATTAATTTTTACAATAAATTACAACCATTTATCTGTAACAAAATCAAAAAAATATTAATTTACTTTATTAGTAATACTGGCTGGTTTTTGTTTCTTTGTACTATGGCTTAAAAAAGAAAGCGTTAATGCGCGCGCATCCTAATTTGTGAATAAGTAAAAATTATTCCGCGCGTTTTTTCTTTTCGCTGTATTGTTTTAATTTTTTAGCTATTTCCTCGCAAATAAGTATGTTATAAAACGTCGTACGATTAATGTACTATTATGTATTATGACTAGTACAATAAAATAAAATAATACTTTACATTCCGTGTGCAATCGGCGGTATTTTTAAATAAAATTAATCAAATATTAAGAAAAAAAATAATCTTTTTCGATGTACGTGACTTATTATTATTAATCAGTAAGTCTAAGCCTCAAGTGAAAGAGCGTATTTACAAGGAAAACCGTCAGCTTTTTGTAGCTAAATACTCGTATGTTTCTATACTCGTGTATTCTATTTCATAGGTATCCCCACTTACATTCACTCCTTCACTATTCTTTGGATCAACTACAAGTTTCACTAATAAAAGACGTGTTGGTAAGTTTGTCTGTAAAGTTCGCCTAACGCTCTATTCAGTCAGTAACTTCTCAGAACTTATGTGTGAGTATGACTGTGTGCTTGCGGGTTACAGACTTACCTTACTATACCAGCATACTGATATGCCGAAAAAAATACACATTTTTACGCAAAATAAAATTTGCAAAAGTTATACATAGATACCTACTTAAAGTGGAGAGGATGTGATTCTGACTATCAAGACACGTGGTTCCAAATATGAGTAAATTTCTAAAGAAGGGTAAATTAGATTTTTCTTATATTTTAACAAACTTTGGTTTGTTTAATTTCTTTTCTTATCGATAAGTACTTAGAATCAATCGGTATTGTGACAAAAATTTCATCGAGTATTTGCAATATATACTGGCCAAGCGGCTACGCAAGGAAATAGTACATTGTTGTCGAGGCATGGAAAACCAGCAATTGACGGACGAGTAGGGATTGAAGTCGGAGCCGCAGCGCAGGATTTTGCATAAGGAATAAGACTATTTTCATGCAAGTTAGAGAAAACTCCTTTAGGATCATTGTACCTTACGAACAGAAAGAAAAGTTAAGGGACAACATACCTGTGTTAAAAATTAAATACATTTAATGTGTTATTTTCTTTCGTTATTTCAAAAGAAAATTCAAAAATTAAAGTATAGAAGAAAACTTTATAAAGTTAGTAACTCTATATTGCTTCTGCCCGTGAATCTTTTAGTGCTACGGGAGGTTTTACGTTCAAACTTAAATTACTTATTCTAGAGATGGCTCTCAAGCTTGTTACTAATACTTACTAGGTACTTTTTCAACAGCTAAAGTATACTTACAAAACAAAAATACTTAGGTTTATCGTATGTAGACTAAAAAAACAAGAACATGAAGTTCATAAAAGTGGAATATATGTTATCATAATCAATTAATCATCATCATCATCATCTTCATTATTAAAGCTTCATATTAAAGGTCAGTATTCGGTATTCAATCCGATCCTAGGATCCTTCAGCCAGTGGTAGTGCCGTCTGGTCGTCAAACTACTTTTGCATCGCTTCATGTAGGTATATTTATAGTTGCTATA
>JARACY010007031.1:0-11038 GCA_029255725.1 Scrobipalpa atriplicella
TGAGGAGGGGAGGGGGGAGAACCCCCCTGAAGTGGGGGGTGCGCAAACCCCCCAGTACCACCCCCCCGCGCGGAACCCGGTAATAGTAGTTTAGTTCAGCGGGTCGGTTGCGGTGAGTCGTCCCTCACAGCTTCACTGTTCGGCGACGTCACCGCTCGGACAGGAAGGGGGTGCTTGGGGGGGGGGGGGTCTAAGTGGGCTCGCTACGCTCGCACTTATTCAAAAACACTCTAGGGATCGGCGGGTCGGTTGCGTTGCGGTGAGTCGTCCCTCACAGTTTCGCTGTTCGGCGACGTCACCGCTCGGACAGGAAGGGGGGTGCTTGGGGGGGGGGGGGGTCTAAGTGGGCTCGCTACGCTCGCACTTATTTAAAAACACTCTAGGGTTCATTTCGCTTCCGGGGGCGTAGAAGGAGCTTCAGAAGGCAGGGCTTCAGGCGAAGACAGGGCTTTCGGTGAAGACTCCATAGTAGTTCAATGACAATAGCAGGCGGATTACAACAAGTGCTCTCGACGCGAGTAGAGTACTGGCAGTGAACTAACGCCATTTTGGCTTTGTTTCAAGTTTTTTTTTCATGGCGTGTTCTAACGCGTTTCGTTAATGATATTTAAAGCAACTTAACAAATTATTGTTTTCATTAACCTTACCAGTTTTTATTCTACAAAAACTCAATATTCTTACTAAATTTTTTTTTTTTTGTAATTTATGGTACTAAATGACACTAAATAACATAAAATGTCATGTTAACTACTATGACAAGTTGACATATTAGTATAACTTGTAGTGCAAAAACGAAACGCTTTGTCAAAATGATCTAAACTAACCTAAAAATGTTTTTTTCCGGAATTTTCAAAAATTTGTATCTCCGCTTCTATTTATTTGCGCAACTTGAGAGTGGTGTCATTTGAAAGCTAAGACCAACCCCTACAATTCTAGTGCCATAATAAAAAAAAAAAAAAAAAAAAAAGTGCAACCCTCATAAACACCAATTTCGTGCGCCCCGATATAAAAGCCAACCCGTCATTGCAAAGAAAAATCGTCTGTCTGATGTTTTTTTACCATAGCACAGATAATAATAAAAATACTAAATCTACCAAGAGAATCCACAACAAGAGGAAAAAAACGCCATTTCGTTTTCTGTCAAAGTGGTGTTCAAGGCGGTCAGCATTTATAAAAAACTAGACATTGGCGAAATCATAATGGAAACGCCATAACCACGCCATAACCTAAAAGATTGATTGATTGATTGTCTCGGAAGTTTTTAATGTTTTTATGCGAGAATATCCACGATAAGAATAAAAATTTTACATTTAGGAGTATTTCCTTAAGGCCAGTTGGCCGAGTGAAGACGGATGGGAAAAGGGTAATTACCCGCCTGGTCGGGTGTTGTGACCAGGGGACCGGAGTCCGACTGGATAAATTCGGAAGTTGTATATATGCAGATCGCCGTGCAAACTTCGATACCGCGTTTCAGGACTGTTGATTCTTGATGTGGCGCCATCTATGTGCGCTACAGTACTCCCCCTTTTTGGAACAGGCGGACAATACCGTAGACGCTTTTCAGCCGTTGAGTCGTACATCTTGTTGCTTGCTGCACCCAGTGAGTCGGGCGACTTGTTTGCTGCACCCAGTGAGTCGGGCGACTTGTTGCTGCACCCAGTGAGTCGGGCGACTTGTTTGCTGCACCCAGTGAGTCGGGCGACTTGTTGCTGCACCCAGTGAGTCGGGCGACTTGTTGCTGCATCCAGTGAGTCGGACGTCTTTGTTGCTGTGACGATGAGGCTGGAGGCGCTGAGATAGTGAAGTCCAAGTTGCATGTTGGCGGTGATGTCCAGTGGTTTTGGTGTGGTCCATGGTTGAGATCTTCCATCACGTCCTTGTGCGATCACGTCGGGGTCACCAATTTAGGAGTATTTCCTTGAGGCCAGTTGGCCGAGTGATGACGGATGGGAAAAGGGTAATTACCCGCCTGGTCGGGTGTTGTGACCAGGGGACCGGAGTCCGACTGGATGAATTCGGAAGTTGTATATATGCAGATCGCCGTGCAAACTTCGATACCGCGTTTCAGGACTGTTGATTCTTGATGTGGCGCCATCTATGTGCGCTACATACATATTATTTCAAAGTTTATGTGTAGATTTGCCATTTCTTTTACGAATTGAAATAAAGGGCGTCCTACTACAATACAACAATACCTAACTTGCAGAAATAAATATGTTGTAGGTTATGTCCATGAGTATTTTGATTCACGAATGATACCATGTGTTACCATGTGTGTTACGTAACATTCGTGAACAGTTATCTTGTTTTTTTATTTATTTATTTTTTTATGTTTTATCTGAAAACCTTTTGACATAAAAGCATTCTCCGTTATTATTCTTAGCTTGACTTTTTTTTTAGTATGCACACTTAAGGATTTACAAAGTTCTCATGTGTTACCGTCGTCGTTCACGAATGTTACCATGTGTTACTTATTCACGACTGTTACCTACAATTTTTGGCAGACATACTCAGGTACTATACCTACTCATAGTAATAAAACTATTTTTGACTTTAACCAGTCTACAAATATGGGACTATAAAATAAATAGAATTCAAACACAGCATTGAATCTCTTCAAAAGTACCTAACACTAAATATATTTTTATTTAACAGGAATCTACGCTACACTGAAAGGCTACTGTGATGTATCTTGGTATTCTAACGGTTACAGTATTGGTTACAATTACAGTAGAAGTACACACCACTCATCTTATGAACTCTATATTGAGAAGAAGGTCTACTTGATTGGAGGGCCAAATGGTAAGGAAATCATTAACAATATTAAATTTGTTATCTATTCCATACATCTATAGGTACATATAATAAATCTCTACTGTACATTGAATATTTTTGTGTAAAAATAATTGCAATGGGCATTATTAACGACACCAAGACCAAAACAATTCTTTTTAGAATTTTTGTCTGTCTGTCTGTATGTTACCACATCACGCCAAAACCGCTGGACCGATTTAGATGGGACTTTTTTTTATTTGACTATGTGTTACCTAGGTTCAAACTAAGGATAGAAATAATCACGCTACCTGACTTAAGTGGTAGGCAGCAATTTGTATTTTGTTTGTTTTTAACCGATTTTGATGAAACTTTTTTTATTCGACTGAGCGTTACCTAAACTCAAGGTGAATATACAAATAATCACGCCACCTGACTTAGGGGGTAGGCAGAAAATTGAATTCTTATTGTTACCTAGCCCCATTGAATAGATTCTAACATTAAGTTTGAAAGTACCCCCGTTTGTATGGAAAACACGCAGTCATACTAAGACTGTGCTAAGACAAAGATCAGACATTGAGAAGCACGCTTCCGCGCGCGGGCTAGCAGATCCTGCTCCTACTCGCGGAGAAAGAAGCGTTTTCAGTGTGTTCGACACTGCGTGTTTTCCATACAAACCTGCAATACACACCAGCTAGTATTACATATAATAAATCTCTAGAGGGGTTGTGTCTGCACATTGGATATTTTTGTGAAAAAATAATTGCAATAGGCATTATTCACGTCACCACCTTTTTTTATTTGACTATGTGTTACCTAGGTTCAAACTTAGGATAAAAATAATCACGCCATCTGACTTAGGGGGTAGGCAGCAAGTTTTATTTTGTCTGTTTTTTAACTGATTTTGATGGAACTTTTTTATTCGACTTAGCATTACCTAGTCTGAAAGTAAAATACAAATAATCACGCCACCTGACTTAGAGGGTAGGCAGAAAATTGTTTTTTTTTTTTACAGATTTTGATGGAACTTTTTAGGGTTCCGTAATCAACTAGGAACCCTTATAGTTTCGCCATGTCTGTCTGTCTGTCTGTCCGTCTGTATGCCGCGCCCCTGTGAAAACCTCAGTTTTTCACCTATTACCATGAAATTTTATATAAGACAGATTATAATGACGCAAATCTAGAAATATAAGAAAATAATTCAAAAATATTTTTTTATAAGTACCCCTCCCATACAAGTGAAAGAAGGGCAAAAAAAATTTTTTTTTTAGTATATTAAGTAAAATAAAATGGAGGTTTCTTTGAAAAAAGTCTCTGAAAAATTTCTGTCTCGAGATATTTGCATTCAAAGTTGCAATATTTGTCACAAATTTGTTCCAGTCATATCTTCGAAACTTTAAATGCAAAAATTTATGAAAAAAATATGGAATATAGCTCTTTATTGTTAACAAAAGGGTGATTTTCAGCGAGAATCTGAAATAATACCACGAGTTAAACAAAATGAACAAAGAATTTAATATTATCTCAACTTAAATAACACTTAGAATGGATTAATTTTAACTTAAAACAATAAATCACATGACACTTCACCGTTTTTCGAGGATTAATCTTAACTCAACTCAAAATAATTTGCAACTATTGTAGCGTGTACCAGTACGAACTGAATCAAACAGAATGAACCCGATTTATTGGAAGTCGGTCACTTTTATAGACTGTAGTAAACAACTGAACGTCGAGCGGGAATCCGTTGAGGGCGGGGCAGTTTTCCGGCTTGGCTTCTCGTCTTTTGAGCCGCTCAATTGACTCGACTCACTCGATTGACACTGGTGTAGACTCGCCCACGATGTTGCCAACATTATTCATAGTAGTTTTAAAAACTATAACGAAAAGTGTAGCATTAATACCACATTTACACTCAGCCCTTGCCACTGCTCCTGCCGCTGTCGGAAATATTGCCCAAAATACTTCTGCGGCATTATCGAGGCGAGTGAGTGTTCACACTCAGCCCTCGTACTCTTTTACCCAACGACTCGCAACGATGGCGGACATCGAAACTGTTACGGCGACAGCATTATGTCTCCTGAGTATATATAACTTTATGCATATTTTAAAAAGAAATCAAAACATATCGAATCGAAAACGGTCTAAAAGTAGCCATAAGCGATTTCTTCTTCGATTTCAATTCTTCTATTAGGGTATCATTCAAATTACTACTGATACGATTCCACGCATCATGTACTTTATGCTTTAATTTATGATTTTTATCACATGGATCCCATATTACTCGCTCAATTTCGTAAAGTTCCAAAAATTTTATTATTTTTTCATTACTCCACTCAGATGGTGGTGGTGTAGGCGGTGGTGGCATTTTAAATAGTACTACACAAACGTGCGTGCTTTCGCGCTCAAACGCTGGCGGCAAGTGAGGGAGAGGGCTGAATGTAAACACACACTCGCGCTCGCGCTGCCCGTCCTTTGACTTCTCCCCGAAAAACCGACACTCGAGGGAGCGCCGGGCAATCGCAATGGCATGAGCAGTGGCAGCGCGAGTCACCTATTTACACTCTCACGCTGCCCACTTCCCTTCTCACTTCCCTGCCCAACAGGGCTGAGTGTAAATGTGGCATAATAGTTTGCGAAATATTTAGAAAAACCGTTTCAATTCAACAAAAACTACTTAATCTGTAAAGTGAAGGTGAAATGATCCTTATATAGCTTTTGTATGAGCTTGAAATCAAATTTTGAAGATAATTATGTGGATCCGGATCGGCAAAGAGCTTGGGATGATGTGGGAGCCCGACGTATTTTGCAGGAGTTGATTGATGAGCATACCGGAAAGCCGTCTCACAGCCTGAATCCGGAGCTTGGCTTCAAGCTACCGTCTCCGCAATTTGGAACACTACTCGATGGTGACTCGGTTCGTGTGGCAGTTGCCCTTCGCGTGGGCTGCGATGTGTGTGAGCAACATCAATGCATCTGTGGTTCCACGGTGGAGGCCACTGGCCACCATGCTCTGAGTTGCCGATGATATGCGGGACGTTTTCCACGGCATCATGCATTGAATGATATCGTCCGTCGGGCTTTAATTTCAGCTAAAATTCCCTGCGTGCTGGAGCCTCCAGGTCTTTGCCGCTCAGAGGGGAAAAGGCCCGACGGAATGACTCTGGTGCCGTGGGAGAAGGGTAGGTGCCTCCTGTGGGACGCGATATGCATGAGCACTTTTGCGGCTTCGCATCTCTGTCACACAATGAATTCGGCTGGTGCAGCAGCTGAAACTGCTGCTCGTGAAAAGTGAAACAAATATTCGGAGCTTGAGAGCCGGCACGTTTTTGTTCCGCTTGCTGTGGAGACGACGGGTTGTTGGGGTAGCGATGTCAAAAAGTATATACCTAGCGGAAATCGGACGCCGGCGTCGAAGTGACCCTCGTGCCGGGTTGTTCCTGGCGCAACAGTTGTCCGTTGCCATACAGCGAGGAAAAGCGGCAAGTGTGATGGGGACTTTTGCGCCCGGTAAAATCAGGGGAGGTCTTTTTGACTAGTGTTTAGAAGATAGCACTAATTTATATTGTATTTATTATTTATTCATTTCAGTTTAATTTTATAATGACTTTGACATTTTCACTAAAATACTATAATATTACTATATTATCTATAATATTGGACACACGCGTACAAAAATTGGACGATCAAAACACAACAGTTACTTCCACATTTTAAAGTCTATAATTGAAAACCTGTTCTTAAAGTACCAAATTAATAAGCTGATAACATATTAGAAAGATAAATTATGTTGTTATAATTATAAGTAAACATAATATAAGGCTACGAAACCCTACATATGGGCGTGTCCGACACGCTCTTGGCCAATTTTTTTATTCGACTGAGCGTTACCTAGACTCAAAGTGACAATACAAATGATCACGCCCCTTGACTTAGGCGGTAGTTAGAAAATTGAATTTGTTTGTTTTTAACCGATTTTAATGGAACTTTTTTAATTCGACTGAGCGTTACCTAGACTCAAAGTGGCAATACAAATAATCACGCCACCTAACTTAGGAGTATTGGGAATCTTCAGAAGTAAAACTCAGTTTACAGTTAACATCATTTTATTCTCCAATTGTTAACTTTCTTCACAAATATTTTATTCACTCTCACAGTATTTAGCACGTCTACACTTTTCAACTGCCTTGAACAGACTGCCCGACCTGCCAATCTGCCAAACTGAAGCAGCGTGCACTTCCCTGCCGATCGGGCCCGTTTTGACATTACATTGCTTGTGCACGAGTCTTACCACAAAATATAATAATAGTACTACTTGAAAAACTACTGAAGCTAAGCAGCAATGTATATCAAATCGGGCACGATCGGCCGGGTAATGTAATCGCTGCTTGAGGCCCCGGCGTTACCCCCTGTATAACTAGCATTGTGTAACAATCTACTATTAATTTTGTTTAAAGGTCAAGTCCAAATCTTGCCGGGTCATTACGAATATCCATTTGAATTCTTAATCGAACCGCGCTGTCCATCATCTTTTGAGGGGTCTTACGGTTTAATCCGCTATGAAATAGAAGTTAGATATGACCAAATAAACTGGACGGATCAGAAGAAGAAGGCCATCATTACGGTGATCAATCCAAAAGATTTGAATAGAGATCCTTATTGCAGAGTAAGTACAAGATAACATTTCACCTATTTAATATGAATAGTACGGCGGTTAGCCGGAAAAGCTTGCAAACTGGCGTGATGGGCTGAATGGGTCTCACACTGGTAGAACATATCCTAAGGCAACTTTTAAGATATGTTGCCCTGGTGGGTGCCCTCCCTGGTGGGTATGCACGAAGGGTCGGTTAGGTTACTATAGGAGCAATTACAGTATTTCACTGATATAGGAGTGATGCTCGAACAAAGTTTGGAGCACACCCTGGTCAGATTCACACCTTTGTGAAAAAAAAACAAAATGGCGAAAAACAAGATGTCCGCTATACAAAATAAAATATCTCCTAAACGATGAGAGATAGATGAAGAATGTTCGAATAAATCACTACATAGTATAAAACAAAGTCGCTCCCCGCTGTCTGTATGTATGTATGTCTGTATGCTTAAATCTTTAAAACTACGCAACGGATCTGGATTCGGTTTTTTTTTAATAGATAGAGTGATTCAAGGAGAAGGTTTATATGTATAATACATGCATAATTTAGTAGAGAAACACTGATAATTTTAGAGGTTTCTAATGTGATGTCGTAAATAAACTCATTTTTTTGCGCTTACATTGCAAACGCTGGCTGAACCCTACGAGATAGATCAAAATAATGTACTACAGTATTGTTCACCTTAATAAGGTCGACAAAAAAGTCCGCGATGGTATATGTCTATCTCTTAGGGATAACCCACAATAACCATTTTTAATCCTTTACATTTTACGAGAAATAATGGCTTATTTACGAAGCAATTTTAAGAACATACTGCATTAATTCTTATCCAAATAAACATGTTGTTAGGCTTGGACATTAAATGTGGATTATATATGTCCTTTACACTCTATACTTTTGATCAATACTTTATAGAAGATATCAAGCGTATAAACTTACGCAAAATCGAAAAATATGACGCGAGACGCGCGCCCCCCGGCCGATCGGCGCTCTTGCCAGCCGCACTGTGTGTTCATGCGTGTGTGATTTTCTTGCTTGAAAACGTTTTAGAAGACAAGGTATAATAAATTAACTGACAGAGTATATCAATGCGAACAGTAGGTACTTACACATAGATTATTTTTTCCTAAAAATGTGTATAGGGACTAGGTACATGATAAATGAAAATATCTCCGGTATCGTACAATTTCGGGTAATATCCTTCGAGGTTATTGATAAATAAATTATTTTTGATGTTTTGTTTATGATTTTAAATTTTACCCGTGCGAAGCCGGGGCGGGCCGCTAGTGTCATATAAAAGTTAAAGTAAAAAATAAGGCAAAATCAACATGTCCGCGCGGATTCTTTTTCTTTCTTTGACTTATTTAACTTGTTTAATTAAAATTGTTTAGTATTCTGATGTTATGTGTAACTGTAACACTATAGTTATATAGTATGTGTTCCGGTTGTGTTCTGTTCGGATGGATGATGCTACTTCAAATGTTCTTAAGATATCGTCTCATGTAAGTGATATTATTCTTAGTCTTACAAGGATTTTTAATTATATTTTCCTCATAGGTGTAGTATAAAGCACCATTTATAACTCGGAAGAAAATGCGATTTCCAACTCGTGTGTATTAAAGCCCTCAGCTGCGCTTCGGGCCTCAAACTACACCCTCGTAGGAATTGGTCATGTTCTCCCCTCGATAAACAAAGTACTATTATTTTTGTCCCACTATAATGTCATCTCCTTTGTTCGAGCACCACTCCTTTACCTATATCAGTGAAATACTGTAATTACTCCTATAGTAACCTAACCGACCATGCCTGCAGTGCAGACCCAGGGAGTGTACTGTACCCACCAGGGCAACATGATATCTTAAAAGTTGCCTTAGGATATGTTCTACCAGTCTGGGACCCATTCAACCCATCACGCCGATTTGCAAGCTTTGTCCTGAGTTTGATCCTTAACCGCCGTACTAGAAGGTTTATTATTACTTTTTAGGGTTCCGTACCTCAAAAGGAAAAAAGGAACCCTTATAGGATCACTCGGTTGTCCGTCCGTCCGTGTGTCACCAGTCACCACTCTATTTCTCAGGAATGCGTAAATGTATCAATTTGTATAATGAATACTCAAGTCTACGGTGCGGTCCCTTGAAGCTGTAAAAGAACCACACTTCTGAGTCCTCGCAATCAAAAGATACGAACGTTTGTTTGATTATTTGCAAGGGAACTGAAAACTAAAAGTATACTATTTTTGTGATCTAACCCAAAAATTTTAGTCTTTAGATTTTTTCTTTTGATTGTGCTAGGAGACAATGCTTCTAGCCAAATTTCAAGATCCTAGGTCTTGCCTTCCTTAAAGATTCAAAAACCTATAGGGTGCTTCCCGTTGACCTACAATCATGAAATTGAGAAAGAAGCAGTCTAATAGCACAATCGAAGGAAAAAATCCGAAAACTGTAGTTCATACATCACAAAAAGTTTTTTGTCATTACAAACTTATTAACGCAGTCCTCTCTGGTCCTCTCCCTATACCTAGTATGGGGACAACGGCAAAGTTCAGTTTGTTCTTTAGTCCATTTCATATTTTATGTGTGAAAAATGTCTCGGTGCTGGAGGGAGGGTTCTATTCTATATTCGCTTTGAATACCCCTAAGTTGGTTCGGAAGCCTCCTCGGTGAGCGAGTCCGACTCGCACTTGACCGGTTTTTTTTATTAGCCTGAAGTGTCCCACTATTTTAAACCATAAAAATTAAAATTCTGTTCATTATGTTGAAATTCTTAAACCATTTACAAAAAACAGTATTGAATTTAATTACTAAAAGAATGTTTATATAGGTATTTACCAAACTGATATAATAAGTTAGAAAAAAATATCAACAGTGATAATAAAAACTATTGTTCACAAACACCTTTTCTTTAAATATTGACTCATCTATTGCATTGTCTAAAAAAACATTGTTCTCATTATCAGGAGCCCATGGTGTTTGCATTAGAGGCAAACATAACCAACTGCTGTTGCTGTTGCTGTTGCATGGGTCACGGCCAATGTAAGCTCACCGCCAGGACCCCTCAGTCCGGGTACTGTCCCGGACAGACTATCACCGTTGACGTGAGCTGTGAAAACAACAGTAATACGAAGGTTTACATTAAGTTCGTGATTAATGAGGTAAGAAAGCTTACCATTATATTTATGTCTGTCTGTCTGTTGTACGCTTTTCACGCGAAAACTGTTTGACAAAAATCTCACGCAGTCGGAGGAAATATAACAGGTCCTTAAGAAACGCAAGGGCCCGAGGTCACCGAGTTGGCTCGAGTAGATAATAGCGAAATCGGATTTTAAAAAGTAGCAATTAGGTACCTATGTAAAACCTAAAACTAAGAGAGCCCGATGCATGCGATGGTGTAGTGAGTGGATAGGGCCGCTGCCTCCTGCGTGCTTCGGAAGGCACGTTAAGCCGTTGGTTCCGGTTAGTGTCGTTTAATACCGTAGATATTAGTCGTTAAGACATGTCAGAGGCCAGCTAAGCATTGGCGGCTTGAAAACTGACCTAATCCAGGCCTGTTTCACTCCGCACAGTAGGCATGAAAATGAAAACCGGTTTCCGGCCGCCCGATAGCCCAAGGCGGTC